>JABUQX010018125.1:0-25645 GCA_015478945.1 Trachelipus rathkii
CGAAAAGTATTATAATAAACAATATAATGTAATAATGGAATCATAATAATAATAATAATAATCAGTTAAAGGGCAAGTAATATGCAATGTATAATAAAATAGCTATGGATAATAATAGACTTCATAATTACATCATATTATTAATTATAATATTAATTGTATAATTAATTAGATAATGAATAAATATCAAATAATATATAATAATCCAAGAGAGAATTCACTTAAATATAATTAATATATCACACTCTAATAATTAATAATTAATAAAAACAATATAATTCAATTATAAATTAATTAAAAAAGAAAATAAATATAATATATTATATGTAATTAATAATAATAACACTAGATTTAATAAAAAATTATAATATAATAATAATAATAAAAAAATATGAGATCAAAAATAAAAATCAAAAATTGAAACAGACAATAACAAAATAATTAAAAAAATAATAATAATTATCCAATAACTAATATAGATATTAAATAATAATAATAAAATATAATCACAATTCAGGAGGAACCTAAATAAATAATAAATCAAAATTAATAAACACTAAAAATAACTGAAGATAATAATAAATAATCAATATAAATTACATAAAGTACATAAATACATATAATCTATTACAATACATATAACATTATACTTCTAGACTCTATATGCCAAAAGGTTAAGATTTTCCCAATCAACAATCATATTATTCTTTCAAAAGTTGGAAAAACGATTTAATGTCAAATTTTTTTTTAAATGTTGGTTTAACGCTTTGTTCTTCATAATATTGCCTCGTTATCATTATATAAGTAATATATTTAAAGTTATATTATTTAAATCGGCTGAAAATTTTGTCCATAGAGTTAAATAATTTATTATTGTATTAAATCACTGAGATCTCTAGATAATAATTTATGAATTTATAAATCTTTATTATTTACTATTATGTCTTCGAAAGTCCGACATTTACACGAACAGTTTTAAAAAGTACTTATGCTTTTTATATGAAGATTAATGCAAATTTTTTCCTAAATGCTTCCAAAATGAAGGGCCATTCAGCGACAAAAATTTCATAGATGTTAGTGTGGAATGGCATGGAAGTATATATTCACTTATATTAATCTCCTAATCATATGTCAGGTAACCACCTTATAACGATAAACCAATACCGGATTATATTTATTTATGGCGCCAAGATTGATAACTTCTTGGAAATATCTGAATATAGTGAGAGACTTAGAGATGAACATTATAATAATAATGAACTGATAGATTATTCCAATCTGCGCTCCGGGCAATTCGATCCCGAAAAAATTCATACTAGAGTGTTACCCGAAGATGTCGATTGTATAAATTTTAATATCTCTAAGTTCCTCCTTTTAAATTGAGTCCTTTCTCACAAGTGCCTGCCAAAATATCATATACATATATATATATTATATATTATACTATATTATAGTAATCCACGTGGATATATTAAAATATTTATATATATTATATTTATGATAATAAGAGCTATATATAATAGAGGATATAATATATATATTTACCGGTATAGATATATATATATATATTAATAACTTACATATATATAATATATATATATAGTAATATATAAAATAGGTAATATAATAGTATAGTATATATTATATAACCGAGAGATAGTATATATAATAATATATAATATAATAAAATATATATATATATATCACTCTATTTATATATAAGCTAAATGAAGAATAAATACTTGCATTTGTAATTATATAACTAGATGGGAATTTTTAAGATTTTTTTATCTCAATCTGGGTCACGTCTATCTCCGCATCAATCAGATGACGGAGGCTCGCCACTGCATATAATCCAATTCATAATATTATAATACTATATTCTTTATCTATGTATTATTAAATTACAGTATTAGTATGAGTAAATCATATATCATATACTATTTATTATATATATAGTAATATATATATATATTATCCTTAAACGAAGAATTATTAACTATATATATTATTATATAACTATTATATATATATATATACTATAAATAAAATAAATATTATACTATAGTATATATTAATACTATATATATAATAAATATATAAATATATATATTATATATAATATAATACACTATATAATATAAATATATATATATAAATATATAATCTATATAATAGTAATATATATATATATAGCTAAATATATATATGTATAAATATAATATATAATAATATATAATATATTAAAAATCTATTATAATGATTTAAATTTATTAGGAAATTTGAATTTATATAGCAAATATATATGGCATAGATACTTATAATTATTATATATAAATATATATTTATATATATATCTAATTATATAACTATCATATATACTTATATAATAACTATTTATATATATTATATTATTACTCACTTAGATATTATATATTACTTGACCTATATATAGGAATATAGAATATAATCATTGCATATATATTACATAATATAATATATAATATAAAGAAAATAATCCAATTTAAATGATTATCTAAAAATATATATATAGTTATATATATATTATATATATATATATAATATAATAATCTAATAATTATATATATATATATACTATATATTAGTATTAAATATACTATTATACTTATTATATTACGCACTGTTATATATAATACATATAATATATATATATATATATGAATTACATAGGTTAATGTAGACTACTATATATATATATATTAATATATATGATATATATATATATATATAATAAGATATACTATTTATACTATATATATAATATATATATATATATATATATACATCATATATAATATAATACTAATATAATATATAATGATTATAATATTATATTTATTGTTATATATAATATTATATATATATAATATAATATATAATAAATATATATATAATATATATATAGCGTATATTTAGCTTCATATATATTGAGTAGTATATATATATAATATTATCTATCATCATATATAATTCACAGAAACTGGGACGGGGAACGCTCATACATAACAGGGTCGAGGTGCTTTTGGGAATCATGTCCGTAAGACCACTTGAATTCATTGGGTTATATCAATATTCCTATGCAATATATTAAAAAAAATCCCCATAAACTACGAGACGGAGTCAATTAAAATATAACAGAGGCGTAATCAGATATATATTATCCTTATAATATAATATTATATAATCTATAATATATTATATATAACATTATATATATATATATAAGTATATATATAATATAATTATATATAGTATAATATATATATATAAGTATATATATATATATATAATATATGAATATAATATATATATATTATAATATGATATATATATTATATATATATATATATATTATATATATATATATATTATAGTTAGTATATATATTACATAAAATATAATATATAATATACTATATATTATATTAATGATTAATATATATTATAATCACTATATATATATATACTGTATATATAGTATATATCTCGTAGTATATATATATATGTATAATATATATTATATAAGTAATAGTATATAGTATAGATATAGTATGATAGAGGTATAATCAAGATATATACGTATAATTATGATTAGTATATATATATATATTATGTGATTTAAATCTATTTATATGGTACACCTCTAGCGGCTACGATCGCGGGGATCCGTGTCCAGAAACCGTTCCCCACGGCGATAGGTGCAAAATCACGGTGAAGGTAGCCGGGTGAGCTAGAAAATGATATACTATTTATATACATATTTAAGTACGTCTTTATTACACATGTACTGTAAAGCACTGTATGTTTAATCTATACTTATCTATATAATATATATATATATATATTTTAATATAGATAGTATTAATATATATTAATACAATAGTAGCCTAATCGTTCATAGTATAGTACGTATTATACTGTAGAAGTATATATCTGTAGTAACACTGTA
This sequence comes from Trachelipus rathkii, assembly GCA_015478945.1. Classification (NCBI taxonomy): domain Eukaryota; kingdom Metazoa; phylum Arthropoda; class Malacostraca; order Isopoda; family Trachelipodidae; genus Trachelipus; species Trachelipus rathkii. The sequence continues at coordinate 3,991 of JABUQX010018125.1, forward strand.
TCAGTAAGTATTAAGTAATCAATTATATATACGTATTATATATATAATATTATATATATAATATATAATATATTGAGTAATATATTAAACAAATTAATATTAATAGTATATTGATAATAAATATTTTGTAATTAACTAAACAATAGAGATTATAGCAACGTGTTCCAAAGATTTATCTGCAGTACTATATGTGTATATACATTATTATAAAAATATATGATATATATATATACTATATTGCCAGATATATGTAAATCCACAATTACTACTACCCCCTTTAATTTATTTTGACTTTCAAGGAAAAACTGAATAGCTAGACTCTTAACCCTTTACAGTTTAGACCGGGGATTAGAGAGGGAGGGAAGACAAAAGAGAGGAGGAAGAAGAGAAAGAAGAGAGAAAGAGAGAGAGAGAGAGAGAGAGAGAGAGAGAGAAGAGAAGAGAGAGAGAGAGTTACTTGTATAACATTACTTTTACAAGAATATACATATGTATGACAGTGTATGTTATATTTAGATATTTTAAAAACATTTATAATACTAATTCTTATATATATATATATATACGTATACATATAAATATAATATTAAAATATTAACAGAAGTAAAAAAAAATTGAAATATACATAGTTCCATGAACCTGGATAGGAAAAAATACGCGACCGTCAGAGCCCTAGAAGCGCAAAAATAAACACGAATAGAAGGCGACCTAAAATCATCCGGTACAATACTTTAATTTTTAATTTTATGGTTTTTCAAAAACCCAAATATTTTTTAGATACAAACCTCAAGACTCACATGCAAGAAAAAAATTTATATAAGTCATGATGAACTTTTATAAAACTCTCGACATACATTTCATTTTTAATCAAAAAAATTTGTATTGGTTTGGAACATAAGTTGTTCTAGTTCAAAACCTTAATAAACTTTTCTTTTTTGCAAGCTTCTGTGATGATTTTTGATAGTTCAGCAGTACATATTGCCTTGACATGTATACTGTTTTTATGTTCCTATTAAGATATTATCCCAGATACCTATATTTCAATTTTAGGAAACCGTATTAGTTTTATACTATAAATTTCCGAAATCTTTTTTCCATTAATTAACTATCAATTGCTACAGTTTTAATAATTATCTTTTTAAATAAATAAACTAAGTACCGCAAATAACAGTATTAAGCAGTTGATATGATAATAATAATTTAATAAAATAAAAATAATAATAATCAATTATTATCAATTCCTTAATAATTCTTTCGAAAACAAAAAAAATAAATAATAATAATAATAAATGAATACAATAAAATACAATAATGATAGTGAGTAAAAATAATATTGCACTCAAGTAATATACAGTATTAATATTATATTGAGAGAGACAAATCTTAGTCATAATAAATTGCTAATAAAATAAAAATAATAATAATAATAAATAATAATAATAATAATAATAATAATAATAATAATAATAATAATAATAATAATAATAATAATAATAAAAAAAAAATAATAATAATAATATAATAAAAACGACGCGTGAACAAGAACATGTTTATCTTCCACATCGCTGAATACTGATATTACTTCAAAGTTAAGTAATATAATCAACAATATAATAATAATATTAATAATTATAATAATAATAATAAATAAATAATAAATAAATAATGCAATAATGAATATATAATAATAATAATAATATAATAAAATATAAAATAATAATAATAATATAATATAATAATAATATATAAAATAATAAAAAATAATAATAATAATAATAAAAATAATAATAATGATAATATACTCTATAAATATATAAATAATAATAATAATAATAAAAATAATTAATGACATAAAATAATAATAATAATAATAAAAAAATAAAATAATAATAATTAATAATAATATAAAAAACAATAATAATAATCAAAAATTATTAATAAAAATAAATAAAAATCAAATCAAAAAAATATTTATTCAGAATAAAATAATAAATAAATAATAAATTAATAACATAATAATAATAATCAATAATACATATTAATATACTATAATAATAATATATAATAATAATAATAATAATAATAATAATAATAATAATAAAATAATAATAATACATAATAAAATCAATAATATAAGAATATATTAATAAACAATTAATAAACTTAAATAAATAATATATATAATATAATAATAATAATAATAATAATACATGAATAATAATAATAATTAATATATAATAATATATATAATAATAATATAATAATTCATAATAATATAAAATAATAATATAATACATAATAATAATAATAATATATAATATAATATAATAATAATAAAAATATAATAATAATATATATAATAATATCATAAAAATAATAATAAATAATAATAATATAAAAATAATAAATAATATAAAATAATAATAATAATATAAGAATAATAATAATAATATCAAATCATAAAAATATTTATTTATGGATAGCGCAGTTACAGATTTTACATATCTTCCTTTATCTAATACAAAGATGACCACATATACATTTTATATTAATATTGACAATTTCAGTAAGCCATAAATTAGGATGCAATTTCCCTCCTATCAACTGAAATTGACGTCTACTGAATTTGCAACACAGTGTTTTTGTCCTATATGGCCACGAATACAAATACACTTCATTTCTTATATTTCATCATGTTAATTACAACTATTACTTTTTGAGCATCAACATACGACGATCCTATTCTTTCAATATTAAATTTTAATTTATAAATGCTACATAATTATAATATTAATTTTGCATACTTGATCATTAATCTACCTACGTGAACTATCCGTATATATAGTAGCATATAACCTCATGAGTTTTTTTCATACTCAACTATAATCGTTACACATAATCAACAAAATTTAATAATAATACATATAATAATAATGAATAAAATAATCACACACACACACACAATAATTAATTATATATATACATAATACAATACATAATATATAATAATATATAATTAATAATAATAATAATAACATAATAATATAAATAATAAAATATAATTATAATAATAATAATAGATAATAAATAATATAAATAAAATAGAGAGAGATAATAATAAGTAATAATAATAATAATAATGAATAAAATAATAATGAGTTAAATACATTATAAATATCTAAATAAGAATAATAATAAATAATTTAAATAAAATAATAATAAAAAAAACAAACTTTTAATATTATTTAACATGTCAACAATTCGTAATACCATCAATCACCATAAATGATAATAATATAATTAATAAATCTAATAAATATATAAATAATAACTAATAATAATAATAATATTTAATAATAATCAATATAATAATAATAATATAACTAATAATTAATAATAATAATCAATAATAATATAATAATTAATAATAATTAATAATATAACAGTAATAATAATAATAATAATAATAATAAAATAATAACAATAATAATAATAATATAAAATAATCAATAAATATATATTAATAATGATAATAATAATAATAATAATAAAAATAATATAATTAATAATAATAATAATAATAATAATAATAATAATAATAATAATAATAATAATAATAATAATAATAATAATAATAATAATAATAATAATGTATAAATGGATTAATATATAATACAAAAATAAAAAATTAATAATAATAATAATAATATATTTAATAAATCAATAATTAATAATATAATAAAATAATAATAAGCTTTGGTATTAAAAATTCCAAATGACTTGTCATGCAGTTTTCCCGGCAAAATCTTTGAATTTGAGGTGGCTTTACCATTTAAATTTTAAGGGCTGAAACATTAGTGGTTCAATCCCACTTAGGTGGCTCCATAAATTCCATAAATTTTATGAATCATGCGCAATTAAAAACACAAACAACATCAATAGAGATCGTGACAACCATTCCATAGACGATACTATCAACGAAGCCCTAAAATCATCAAAGACATGCCGGAATATACTAAACAAACTGCAAAAGGTTATAATCATCCAAATGATCAATCAATCCGTCTTAGAAACTAAGTGTAGAAAGAAACCCCCAAATATTCACATCTCGTGGCCTGCCCTGAAAGATATATCTAACGAAAGCTAGGTGAAATCACGTAAGGTAAAACTAAATAATCTTCTAACTAAATAATGTTGTTATAAAAATTGGCTTAATGTTTTTATATAAAATAATAAAATAAACAGTTGTTTAAGTGAATAATTTAAATTATATATATATATATATATATATATATATATATATATTATATATCCTATATATTATATTATATATATATATATATTACTATATAACTATAATAATAATATATATAGCTTATAAATATAATATATAATATCATAGTATATCCTAGTTACTACATAGGCAATATAAGTTCAGTTCTATGATCAGAACTACAATTTTGGGAAATTGATGACTCTAGTTCGTCCGAATTATTATATGCCTTAGTACAAGAAGTTTGAACTCAGTCACAGGATGCTATTAATAAAACTCAGCTTTATGGTGGAGCTCATCAAATGTTTGATTCTTTACTTTCATATAAATTTTTTTTTAAAAATTGTATGAATTTATAAAGAATTGTTAAATATAATTAATTTTTATCGCTAATAACGATGTCATATGAGTGTGCTTTCTTTTTATTTTAATTTTTTTATTTAACTTATGTATTTAATATATAAATATCTCTGAAAATTACAAGGTAAAAGAATAATACAAAAGCCTTGAATTCTCATCGTAACCAAATTAACATAATTTATCAATAACCTGATGAATCTGTGCTTACTGTTGTCTTAAAGATACACTTACACGTGTGGATGAGTGTCGGTGCTTATGTGGGTGTATGAGTGTGTGACCTTTCGTCTGATTTAAATAAAGTAGGAATGAAAATGTTCGTTTTGGAGGTTAAAGAAAGTTTTCCCATATTGTTAGATTTACTCTTACAAATGGGAGAAATTCGGACTAGCAATTTTCTGTTTGTTTACGTGTTCAAGAACGAACACGCGTGTGTGCGTGTTCAAGGACTTTCAGAGATCTGCTCCTAAGTCAACAATATTCTGAAGCAATCTGCAAGAGAGCATCTTAAGTTATCGACTTAATGAGTGCTAAGTGCAGTGTTTCATAGATAATAATGAAATACTTTAGAAAAGGCCTACTAATATAAAGCTAGACCAGCTTTGCGACCTCTACTTTGGTAAGCTCTCCTCCAGGATATTTTTAAAGGATCTTCGTTTTCACAGCAGTTATTCACTCTCCGGCAGGTGTTGTTGAATTCCATTCGAGATTGATTACTCATGAATGAGGCATATAGACTTAAGTTTTTCTCAGAGATCTATTAATTTCTGTAGTGGTTCTTGATATACAGGCACGTTTTTGTATGTATGTGTGTTGACAATTTGTCCTATCCCAAACTTCTTTTCTTTTTCAATAATGTTTTTATCTATCATTTGATGACAAATCTTTTATCTTTACGGTTTCCAGTATGGTCCTCAATCATTCTGCATATTACGAATCTTTTTTGTAGTTGTTGATGAATTGCTGGAGAAGGTAACCCTTGGAAGTGCGGTTGTATGTATAGGTTGTATTGTCTGAGGCTGCACTAGAGGTGACTGTTTGGTTAGTATGGTGATCAGAACTGTGTAGTATTATCTCAATAAGCTTCTTTTCCTCATATCATTATATGTAATACAGCCGACCTTCTTCATTACTTCTCAGGATCTCACATTAGTTATTAAAGGGGCTTATACAGATAAAAAAGTAAAGGCCTAGGAGAATACTGCGCCACGTGTTCTGAAGTGAACTTCTTTTACTTCCTTCAGATTCTTTGCTTATTTAGCCTTTTCTTTTTTAATGATGCTTCTGTGCCGGCGAAGCTTCTAACCTTCTGAGGTTAGTTTAAAGGAACATTCTCTTTTTACACGCATTTAACCAGACTTCGCCATACACACACACACTGGATGAATTTTTCATCATTGGAGATTAGTTTACGTTTTTCAGCTCTTTTATTCCTTTTTAATTAAAAGTGTAAATTTTTTTGTGAGAGAGTGAATACTTAACAACTAGAGGCGTGCCAATCTATCAGCGTATGATACAGTTTCAATTCGAAAGCAAATGTTAGTACAGACGGGGCAGGGAGCAAAACTCCTATACGTGTTCTCATAGGCAGTGGGACTCAGAGTTCACACATTAAATAACCGAATGGGAACAGCATGTACTCTCATATATATATACCTTTAAAAAGTCTTTACGTTGTGATGGAAACATTTGAGCGGCTAATACATTGATCTGATTCATCAAAGTCTAATGTCTCTGGCGAAGAGTATAGATATTGGTGTTTTCAAGAATACTAGGAATCTCTCATATACACAAGTTATTCTGAATAAAAAATGTTCTGAGTGATGACAAAATGACAGACGATAGTTTAAATTGCTGGGGCAGAAGATACAGTAAACGTTTCAAGCTATTTCTTCATTTGAACTTATGTCGTTAAGTGCTATTCTAATCCAATGTGTTTAATATGATTATACCCACTCAATTAGTGATCATTGTTATATTTTCCGATTTGTAATGTAGATAGATTCCTTCATGAATACTTGTATCATACTTTCTTTTAATTGGATATATGTGTCTGTGTCTCATTTTTAGTTTTGTTTCTTCTGTGATAGATTAATGCTTGTTCAATTAACGCATAGTCTCTTATTCTTGCTTGGTTGCTTTTGTTGTCAGATAATATTTCCATCTTTCTTTTCTCTTAATATGGTTTACTCTACATGTTATAAGGTTTGTGTCTACCTTGTGTGTGTGAGCATTCTCATGTGGGGCCTGATACACTATCTGACAGTATGTTACTGGGATATAAAATGTGAACATAAATTTCGTTACACACGTCCATTTTACTCTTACAATGGTTCGACGTTTAAGTTGTAAATGGTGCTTTTATAGTTGTGTAGTTATATAATACAATGTAAAGTTATCGGTTAGTTTATATGTATATTATATATCTTCCTTGTTAGGTATAGTTTGATAGTCATTAAATCGTTATTGGGTGAGCTTAGTTGTGTGTTTATTGTGATGAGTTATTATCCAGTATGTTGAATGTAGTGTATGTGATCTCTCTGTTACTTATATCTTATAGGATATATTATATTTTATTTTATTATGAGTGAGTATGTTGTTTTATTGATACTCTTGATATTATCAGCGTGATGAGGGTTAGTGGATTATAGTAATGGGTGAAGGCTTGATTTGATATTTAGTTTAAGTAAAATATTTTATCTTTGCAGATTATAATAGTTATAGATAGTTAGTAGGTATAGTAAGCAATTAGGTTGTTTTTTGTAGTTAATTATGTATACGCGAGTGCTCTACTCAGATAGTTATATTATGGACGATGGTCATTGAGTTGTGTTCTATGAAGTCATTAAGTGATGTTATTTTCCACGTCGAGATAGTTGTAGTGTGTTTTTCGGATAGGTCCTTGAAAGCCACAGTAATGACCCTATACTAGGTGAAGGTTGTACATCTAGTAGATAGCAGTGTTGCAGTAAAGTACATAGCGCATAGCCAGGGGGTGGAAGGGAGGGAGCCCCTGCGGGGGCTATTGTTGCAGCGTCTAGGCTTGTGTCAGGCATTTACGGATTGTAGTTTTATGTGTATAGGTGCTTGATTTTATGTTCAGTAGCAGGTAGATATAAAATTATGTTGTGTTCTAAAGATTACAGCATTATATTTTAGACTATGGAATCAATCAAGGGTTGTTGTATAGAAATGACTCTAGGTGAAAATTGTAGGTGATAGTTGTTTAAGTATAAATTAGTATAATAACTGTTTGTGCTTAGTCGGATATAGTTATCGCATGAAATACTGAATTTACTTGATATTACAGCGATGTGACTAAGTATGTGGTTGTATTATTCTATCTGCTTTGTTTTATTTCTTAAATTAGATTATAATAGTATGGTTCTTAACAGTGTTTACATAACTACGAAATATGATTTAGCCGGTTCGCCGCAGTTATATTTTTGCGTCCTCTTGCGGGCCGCCTCGCGCGTCGTTTCCGTGGCTGCTGCGATGAAGAATGAGGGTGTGCTGTGGCGGGCACCGTGTGCGTTCTGGTCCGTGCAAGCCCTCTCTCTCGTGCGAGTATCGTTTTTTAGTAAGTTGTTTGACCAACCGTGTGATGCCTCAGCCCATACATGCACTCTCTCTCTCGACCGCTTTTGTCTGGCTTGCTTTTTTTTCAACATAGATGAAGTCCTTGAAGCCCATGGGTTCTCGCAGATGTGACATACATATGATTAAAGGATTGAGGGATATACATCTAAAGGAAGAGCCCTTAAGAGAGAGTGTGTGGTGTGAGCAGAGTTGAAGAGAGTGAGGATGTACACCACCTTTTCGTCCTAATATGCTAGCTGGAACCAGAATTCCATTCTGGCCACCGCAATCACCAGCTCCGACTCCAAGCCATCCGAGGGTCTCGACGAAATAAAACTCATTAGTCTATGTCATTTATTCTCTTCTATACACTGCACGCACACAGTTCCAGCGTGTTCATGAAGGGTCATTTTAACCAGATGTTAAGGGGGCGGGGGCCCCACCCCCCCCCCTTTGACGTAGCGACTTGAAACAAATGGGATACAACAAGTTGGCAACTATGAAGACCTACACCAAGTTTGAAGAGAGTACGATGACTCTAACACATCGTTGTTGCGTGAAAGGTGTGATAATCGGTGGTCGATTTAGCACCAAATAAATGACCCCCAGCAGGGGCCATGGGGACGCTGGCGTTCGGGAAAGTAACTGCGGGAATCTTATTTTTGAGATTGTGTTATATGTTGAGAGCATCTACCCCTGTTGACACCCGTCATGATAGGTTTCATACTGACGACAGGGTACGCCACCGCTGACACGAAAAACAGGCATGTTAGTGCGTCTCATAGAAAACGGCAACGGCTAGAAACGCCACGGCTCGGCACAATAGCCGGGAGATGCGACCTCGGCACTACCTTCAAAACATACTAGACAACAAACCAGGAAGGAGCCGGAGCTTCAACATAGCTTCAGACAAGCAGAGAGTGTGTGAGATAACGTGCATTTAGAGAGGTAGCGTAATATCTAATGCTACCTCACCCCTCCCACATGCTAGGAGTGCTTCGAACCCTTTAAAAACCACAGGATTCGGCAAACTACTAAAAAAATAAACATACTAAACAAAAAAGGGCCTCTAAAGAGTCGGTGAGTGATTCCGTCAATAGGATACATGCAGCTAGAAGTGGTTTAGAAAGGGGGTGAGGGTTAACTCGTAACAGGTACCAGGACAACCTAGCACTTCCTAATATACAAACGGGAATCGAATCCTCGTATCATTATGAGACATAGAATAGACACCATTATTACGCAGCCGTCGTTCTATGACGTAGGATGATGGTCCACAAAGGCTAGAAAAGGCTAGAAAAGGAGGTGGGGTAATATCATAGCAGAGGAGGCGTTCTAGCATCTTCTAATATATCCACAAGTCGAGCCTCTCATACCTTACTAGGCAGGCACCTAGGAGTAGAACCCAAATTATGTAGCGCGTGTCTATGACGTAGGACACTCTACAAGTGGTACAGAGAAAAGGCTAAAAGGGGCGCTCATAGGGTATAACTCATAGAAGGAAGCATCCTACGACAGCCTTGCTGATATCAACTCACAGAGTCGATTCCGCCCTACCCATAACGTAGGGGTAGACACTAAGACCGGTGTATCTAACAATAATAGGCGGCAACGGGAAGTCCAGGTGCATAGAAGCTAGAATTAGTATACCTATATCATATAGCCTATGCCTATAGCTATATCTATAGCCTTATCAGAATATACGACGTGAGTAGAAGCACGTGACCTTTTATGGGTCGGCAGTTGCGGTCACTTTGTGAGTGGACCATTACTGGCGGCATCCTTTGAAGTGCAGCCGTGTGCTTCGGCCGCCTTCTATCCAGTTTTGCGGTTTCGAGCGGGTCAGTGAGATAACTTGGGTTCGTATTCTGTATATTATACTATTAATATTATATATATTATATATATGATAATATATATATATATATATATATTATATATATACAGTATATATAGCAGGTTTACAGATATATGATATATATATGTACAGGCAGGTATATCAGACTAGAGTAATATAGTTCCTATTGAATAAATAATTAATACCTCACTATAATACTCGATGTATTTATTATATATATATATTACCTATTTTAGAGTAATATATTTCATAATCACTAATAAAGGTGTATTTATTTCTCATACTCTTGTGCCAAGATATTTTGCATTCATGTGTATTTTCTATTTTTTCTAATAACACTAAAAATTAAGCGTTTCCGGTACTTCCACTAGATTAACTTTAGATTAAATTATAGAGTATATCAAATATCTTAAAAAAATCATCGTCATACGAATTTAAACACCACAATGCGTAAAACTCACCTCAAACAGTCGTTAGAATACTCGAATATAAATGGTCCCTTTACTTTTTTCGGAGTAGACTCATTCTGTTGAGTGAAAGATTATATAAATTGAGATAAAAGTAGTTTCATTTGTCAATATGAAATAGTTTACACTAAGTTGATGGGAAACAGTCTGTTCTGATTAGTTGGTGTTCTCTAGTATAAATATACGCAGTAAGTATAAACTCCAGTTCGTCCATGGGGTCACAATACATCTATTAGATCTTTTATAAGAGTTATATTTGCACACATATATACGAATCGCATATCGAGGGCACAGACATATGCATACATTGGATATTGTTACAACCAAAGAGAAAGGGTGAAGACTAATAAGGTATAATCAGAGGATAAACCTTAATATTTTCATAAACTCGAGACTCAAATAGGAAACTTTTTCGCAGTTGCCACTAGAGCAGACTTGTTCTGCTCAGTATGTGTGATCAGAGTGAAGACAAGATGTCAAAATACAGGTTGATTATCATGTTGTTAATGATAGTGACCCATTAGTTTCTTTCGCACTGACCACGAGGACAGTGAAGCACTGTGCTCAGGAGCCATGGCTTAGAAACTGAGAAGTTCCCTTTAGACTGGGGAAAATACTTGTGTAAAATACTTCTAAAAGAACATAAACTTAAAAACATAAGCTTAAAAAAAAAAATGCATAAAGGGACGCTTTGTGCATTTAAAGAGAGTGGCACATGACTTTGACACATGGGCACGAGAGCTAAATGTATTTGTTGTAATAATATTATATACTCTGGACGAAGGATAACAAACATATTCTCTCACACACACGTTAGCGTCCCAGAAACCAAACTCAACATTTCAGACGAATCATTATTCAAGAATCTCCCTCGCTCTCACTGCACATCAAAAAATATAAAGAATTAAGAAAAAATAACAAAGAAAGACAAGAGTAATTAGCTAGTTCACCGAGGATAAAGCCGTCAAACTGACTACGCCGCGTAATTGCACAGAAATGAAATAAGGACAATGAGGGTGAGGTATAGGAAGCTTGGTAAATGTGATACGGATTTTATTGAATGTCAAAACGAAGAAGTAATAGTTGTTTTTCAGAATGAACTCTGATAAAACGTAAGTGAGAAGACTATGCTTACCGATACGTTAACTGGTGCAGCACATGAGATCAGGTGGAGTCATGTATACTTTACGTGTAGAGAGTACGTGATGGTCTCCACGCAATACTCAATAGAGAAATCTTATAAAGCAAGGCGACGACAACTAGGTAAATCATAGCTATCAATCGATACTAACCACCACTATAAATTATCGGAATGTTATAAGTGATTCATTTTGCCCTCATTATAAGTGGCATTTCATATGTCAAGGTCAGAGACAAGATAGGGTGATGTTATCATTCTAACGTAATTCTTTGTAATAAACGGCTTCTCTCGCCATTTCATTTTATAGTAGATAGTCATTATAGGCGTGCCGATACTTCTGACTTTCTCTCTCTCCGACAGCAGTGGGAAAAAATCGAAAACGTTAATATACGAACTTACTCTATAACAATCCCATAGCTCTATCTAAGCAACAAATATAATGATATCATTATCAGATAGATATGACTGCGAGTGAGTCAAGAATTTTTATAGAGACAACTCTCTGATGATAACTACAAATAAATTCCATGAAAAGACAGGGATAGAATGTTAACTGAAAATCAAATACTCAGTTAGTGTCTGCGCAATAACTTATGTATATAGAGATCTTTCTCAGATATACTGAAGTATCTGATATTTCTAAAAGCTAGGTATAGCTCTTCTCGTACAACTTCATAGTACTGATTTAAAAAGAATGATCTACTATCGTTGCAGAACTATGGGTCGTAGTCGATAGTTCCAGAAAAATGCAGTTTGGATCCTATCCTGTAGAAATTTATTAGTCTAATCCATGACACGATGACAAGAAGTCAAAATAATATTTAGATATATTAATGGCAAAAATTTAGAGCATTTGGTCTTATTCGCAGAGCAGCAGAAAGCAATTGGAACAAAGAGTGAGAAAAACGCAGCAATCTACTAGTAAAACAGGAGACATTCACAACCTAAATGATCTTCTAGAAGATAAAACGTAGAATTCATGTCATTAGAATGGGAACTCACACATGAGAGAGTCGACCGAAATCAAACGTGTAACAGTTAAAGGGGCAATCACAAGTGCTAATCCTAAAATTTTTGAGATGCCGCTTGCCACAATAACAGCTTTGCCCTCCTATTCAAAGTGAATGTTGAGAGCTTTCTTCCCCTGCTTTTAAAATAATAAAATCGGATTTCAGGACATCGTTAAGGACGCGAGTTTTAAAATTGAGTGAAAAATTTTTGGAAAAAATTAAGTTATGAACCATTTTTCTTTCTTGAATAAATTTATATTACATATGGATGGTCGGGCAGAGAGAGAGAGAAATTCATTTTAAAAGCAAGTATAAACAAAGTGAATTATTATTATTATATACAGTAGTTATAATATAGTATGATACAGGCAAGCATATGATAGCAGGTAATATATACCAGGGTATATATATATATATATATATATCACAGGATAATATATAATTTATATATCACAGTATAGTATATATTATATACATAGTTGAGCAGGTATACAGCTATAATCTGTTTTTGAAGTAAATTATGTCTATCAGTATGTTCAGCTCATACTTCAACGAGACTTATTTCTCTCAAGAACTTTAGGATGAATCTAAATTATGATTTTTATGATTTTTCTATAGAAAAAAAAAATAAGTAAAATTATATCCACGGAACTGTACAGGCAGTTCATCGTTCAAGAGGCACATGTGTATATTAAAAATTTAGGAAGAAAGTGAATGCTTCTTTCTGTATTTCTTAAACACTAACTGTGGACTGACCAAGCATTATTGACTGTGTTTTAATTCTAGAGTTAATAAAGATGTTCATTAACAAACTTTAATTTCATGCAGTACCCTCAACATATCTCTCAGTGATCAAGAATTAATGAATTTCGACTGACGTGTGAACATGGAAAGGATATAACTGGGGTCAGAGCCGCGAGGAGCGGAGACGGGTCGGAGCCGAACACTCCTTTTAAAAATGCCGGAGGCCGCGGAGCCGGAGTCGACACGCCGGAATTTTAAAATGCGCCTGAGCCCCGGCAAGCCGGCAGTCGGAGCCATGGTAATTTTAAAAATGCTCTGAGCGGAGCCGGAGTCGCCGAGCGGGTAATTTTCAAATGCTGGAGCCGAGCGAGTCTTCAGCCGGACAAAAAATTCTGCCGGCTCCGCCAGCCCTGAACCATATATATTAACTACTCATATATACTATAATCAAAAGTAATTTGATGAGTTATATAAGTATATATTCATATATATATATGATCATATATATAAATAATAGTACCATTATATATATATATATATATATATATACAATAAATAAAATAGATATATAATAGTATATATGAGTATAGTGATACGAAGCAGAATCAGATAGAGCTAGTGTATCGCTCTACATGTGAATACTCTCATGTATGTCTGTGAGAGAGTAGAAACAGAAGTGTGCTAATAGTGAATATTATTACGACAGGGTCAGTTTTTTTAGTAGAATACAAGGACTTCTTATTTAAAAACATTAAAAACATATAAAAAAATTAAGACCCCAAGAGAAAAAGAACAATCTTTCGTTAATTAAATATAACCTTTAACGAAGCTGCGATGCAGCACATGGGGGCAAAATCGGTGCTTTCTAGTAGTGTGTGGAATGTACGACCAGCTCTATTAGTAGGCCCTTGGTTGTCCAGGCAGCCACAGAACTATATGGTAGTGGAGAGCTTTTCATCCGAATTCAATAAATAAATATAGTGATTAATTCAATCCTTACACTCTCCAGGACAGCGTCTATAATTGGGAAGATTGTAAAGGCAAAAAGCCTTATGCCGGTGATTTTCTTTTGGTTGGCATCTTGGATATTTCTAATGTTTGTCAATAGTTTTAGAGTTTGTATTGGCTGAGTTTGTTGGTTAATCAGCGTGATGTGGTTTGAAGGCCTGCGTTTTTCGTCGGATTGTGTGGGCGAGGTCATCGTATTGTGGTTCGTGGTATTTTCTGAGTGTAAAGTCTATGGTTTCCGCCGTAGTGTTACTGTTGCACAGAGTGTGAGCCGACAGAGGAACAGAGGGGGGTTGTTGGATTTTTGATTTGGAGGGTTTTTAGAACTTTCTATGAGTGTAAAATTTTTAGATCATGAGTCGTATGTGTTTGTGAGTAAAACAGGTTTTTAATGATAGGATGCTGTGGTTCACATCGTTATCATAGGTGGGATGCGTAGTTTATGTTTTTATGTATGGCATGTTTGTCTTGCTATTTGTTGATATAGTAATTGTGTGTATTATTCATTATTACATTGACGTTTATTTATAGGTGTTTCGCTATATACTAATAAGTTTATATAAAGGCATTATTTTTATTGTTTTAATAATAGTGTGTGTGCTAGGTGCGTCCGGTTTAAAAATCGTCATATTTATAATATATTTATTCTCTGAGAGTTATCGTTTGGTGACTTACTATTTAATAATAGAATATTAATTGTAATATAAGATATTAAAACGTGATTAAAAAAAAATAAATTTGGGTAAAACAAACTAATGACAGTTAATAACTAAACTTCACTAGCATTACTGAGCATCATACATAATTTTTTGGTAAAAACTTGTTTATAACATTACTGTGTGTGATAACGTCGCCGATATCTCGAGCAACTACGAATACTTTATAATTAGTAAAGACCAAAGTTTACATATTTATGATAATCAGCGTTTATAAAGCTCTTATTCGTTCGGAATGCTAATGTGAATGACCTAAAAATAAATAAATAAATACACAAATAACAAAAAAAATTTTTTATTCACTTTAATTTTTTCTAACAACATTCCTGTAATAAGCTTTTATGCTGGATTCCAAATATGTAATTGGTTCTTTTTTGTGGATCATAAGTATATCCTAGTTCTCGAAGAGTGACTTGTTTTTTTTTGGTGCAGTAAACACTATACTTAGCTAAAGACAGAAGATAGTAAGAACAATGAAAATAAGAAGAAGAAGAATCTTGAGAAGAAAAGAAGAAGAAGAATGATTGAAGATGAGAAGAAAGATGAGGGAAAGTGAGAGGAGAGTCATAAGACTACCTCTTTATAACATTATAAATCCCGCGCTCTGGCTCAGCCCCCCCCCCCATTCAGTAGTAGTAGTAAGTAGTGTACTAGTTTGTAGTAGTAGTAAATTGTAGTAAGTTGTTAAGATTTTAAGAAAACTACCAGGTGATTTTTTTATTACTACTTTAAATTATCACATTTTTTAAAAAAAAATGAAAAAATAATTTGGTTCCCAACCACCAAAAACAAAAAATTTTATTTTATTTTATACTTTAAAAAAAAAGGAAAAATGAACAATTTTTTTTTTTTTTGTTATTCGCAGGCAGTTCAAGGCCTAGGACAGGCCAGGTCAAGGGCAGCGCGTCATCTGATTCGAACATCGTTATCATTTATATTGAATTATATTCACAGTACTAGGTGCACTCATATATAGTCTTGATACACGGATTGTAAATTCGGTAGATCATATATAAGTATAAAAATAAAAAGTTTGTTCCGCTGCACAACTTCGAACTCACTGTGTGAATAGCTCTATTGTATAAAACTAAGAATGCTTAATTCGTATCTAGTGAACGTTTATTATTCTACTTCATTTCTGATAATGATTGTGTGATTGGTGTTCCATATACGACAATACACAGTGAAAGGATTGCTTTAGGTAAAGATAAATATATAAAGGGTTTTTTACATAATGATCGGGTGGGGAAACTTTTCTCTCTGTTAATTATATTATGAGTTCTATCGTATGCTATTAGGTTCTTGGAGCCTGAGTCGAAGCCATTGACTTGATATTCTTGGCTCTCCGATGCTGGGCACTAGAACTGGAATCTATTTTAGTTCACGCGAGCGCGGCGTGTGTGCTCGTAAACAACTCGTGTCGTTGTGCGGCGCAGCATGGCGCTCAATATTACTTGCGCGGACGCTGGATATATTTTTTCTACTTGAATTGACTAATATAATAAACGGGTAAAATGAGATGATCTCAACCCAATGTTTCAGATTTTCTATCTCACTTCATCACAATCCATACTGCCGTGAACTACGTCTGAAATTTTTTTTCATTTTTATAATATTGAATTTCTAAAAGTGTGTTTAAACTTTTTATCACAGTATCTCGAGTCTTATATTCTGTCCCGTTTATATATATATATTTTTTATACATATACTCGACCACTTAATTAACATTTTTTTATTAGATTGTACTTACATGTAATACATATATATATATATATATATATTATATATATATATATAATATAATTATATATTAATTATATTCTAATCCTATTTTTCTAACCATTTATACATATTTCTTTCACAACCTAATCTTTGACACATATCTAGTCTTTTCCTCGCAAAAATTTATTATTATATATATTAAAAAGGAAAAAAAAATATAATTAAAAAATAAAAATAATTTATTTATTTTTTCTACCTCTACTCCACCCCTCACTATACCCCCCCCCCTCATACCCCCAAAACTTGGTAGGAGTAGTGAGGGTAAAGTTAAAAGTAATTCTAGGTGTAACTACAATAAAAATATATATGACGTTTCACGCTCACTTCTCACACAGTAGGTTATATCGCTGTATGCGGAATCAGTCGGTTACAGACCCTAACAGTCTTTTCAGTGTTGGTGAATTCGGATACGTGACTAAATAAACCTTTATATTAGGTACGTGGTGTATTTTAACAACAAAAATTGGTAACAACAATGTTACTAATTTAATACTTCGACAAGACACCTTTACAAACATACAAGAGGAAACCAAATCGTCAAGGGAAAGATAACAAGACACATCCGATAAATAAATGACATAACTCGCACCCCACACGCCCATGCCGAGCACCTGCGGCTTGCTGAACTGATGGGCCGATAGAACATACAAATACTTTGATATAACTAGTTAAAGTGAGGGGAATAGATCAACTAAAAGATGCGAGGACATAAATAAAAAATATAACGGTTGTTAGTCACGCACACACAATAGATAAATATAAAAAATAATATAAAAGATCAAAATTGCACATACTTGATTTAAAATGAAGATTCTCCTCCCTATTCATCTAAAAATTTCATCTAAGATTAGGTGATTGTATTTACTCGTATTCACACAAAGTCTCCTCGACACACGTAAAAGCAGATGTTTGTGATTAATTTATAATAAAGTTGAAAGACTAATAAGTCTTTGGATATCTGTAGATAAGTTTCATTTCCGTCAGGAGGTGATGACCAAGATGTTTACGGGTATTATTTACAGCTTTTTATTATAAATGTATAAAAATCGATCATAAAAATATTGACTGTATCTATGATTTAAAAAATAGTATTAAATAAATATTTTTTGTTAAGTTAAAACTTATTTTCATTTCCTTATACACATAAAAAAGCCCAATATATATATATCAATTACGATATATAATATATATACATAGTATATATACATATAGTATAGTATATATTATATATATAATAATTATATATATATACTCAGAGTGACACGTAGTACATAGTGCTCAATAGTATAGTATATATACTAGATCCCATGCAGTTATGTGAAACATAAATGTAATTTAGTGACAGTAAAGCAGTAAAGACCTATCGCACAGTTGGGTAGAGAGGGTGCGGCCCCCCCTCCAGTGCAGCTCGCTCTACTGCTTTACTTCTTTATAAGTTAAGGTAAAAAAATTATGTTTTTATTGAATAGATACCTTTTCTTCACAAAACATAAAAATTTATAATTTTATATTGTAAACTATCATATAAGCACGCGTCCCCAGTAATCAGATTGGCGCCTGCGGGCACACGCGTTGGTTTCGCGCCCGCGCCGCGCTCGCGTGACTCAGACCCACGTGTGGAGCCAGACTTCCAGTCTGGCTCCCACACTCAGAGCCAGAATTTCCAGTCTTGGCTCCGACTCGACTACCAAAGAATCCATAGAACATCACAGGCAGGCAGGCTCACCGATGGCAAGTCATCTTCTTCACATGTTCTTCTTCTTCAGGTATCTATGTTTCAGGATCTTTGAGACTTCATACATTGCAAGGCTTATCAACAAAGTCCTTGCACTGTGATTGGGTCGTTATGGACGCAACAACATCTTATTCGCTGGTGGATAAACGATTCATGCATACGAACTTCAAGATTAGTTTTAATCTACCACGTCAGTGTTGAAGGTTGTGCATCGGAAACTTTAATTTTTAATATTAAATGTAAAATCTAAGAAAGAGCGAAAAGATGGGAACAGTACTGTGACAATATCAAATTATACCAGACGATTGAATAGAAACGGTGTGATATCTATCAGTGGTAGTAAAGTAAAAATCACTCGGTGTTTCTTCTTCTACTACTACATACTACTGCGACAGCTACAACTACAACTACTACTAACTCACTACTACTCAGGCCGGCTACCGAAAAAGCCAATGGCCATAGACCTGATCTATAGAGCGACGCTGAGGGTCATGTTGTGTTTTGATCTCTTCTTCTTCTTCTCCCCCCTCTCCCCCCCTCTTCCCCCCCTTCTTCATCTTCCTCTACCTTATAAGCGCTCTTCTTCTTCTTTATTCTTCTTCTTCTTCTTGTGTGCTTCTTCTTCTCTTCTTCTTCTTCTCTTCTTCTTCTTCATCTTCTTCTTTAGCTATTGGTTTTGGAACCTTTGTACACATACCCTCTTATCAAACAATCTTCGCTGTGATTGGTCGTATGAAGCCAATCAACAGCTCTTATTTGCCAGAGGTACACCGTTCACTGATACGAATTAAGATTAGTTTTATTCTAGTTTCAGTGGTTCGAACATTGTCTCGCAAACTTTAAATAGTTATTAATTGTGACGCTAAACTGTTTGAATATACCCAATCGCCAGTTCTTACTGCCTACAGCGATATAAAGAATAGCCGTAATATTACCTCACCATACTTCACTACTTTACTTATACTACTACTCACTCATTCTACTACTCACCACTACTACCTACTTCACACTCACTACTTCTACCTTAGCTTTTACATATCTTACTAACTCACCTAATCTCCCCCCACAGACACAATGAAATTAATCCACCTAATCGATATAAGATGTCTTATAAACTTGTTATCACTTTCTATTTTTAACACAAAACAGCATTTCAAAAAACGATCTCTCGGATGCATACTTCAATGACCGTGACACCACGAACCTGATAATCTGTTGGTAGATTGTCAGCTATGTTCAATCTATTACTCTATCCTCCCATCACGCGGCATCTCTAAAATGTTTCTTAGTCTTGTTTATATGATTGTCCATTCGTCTCATGTGTATATGTTCTGTTTGACTTAAATTACTTATATATTTATTATTTCTTTAATATTTTTCATTAGTATATTTTATTACCTCTTCCTCTTTATACCATATTTACCTTCCCATTCTACTATCTCACTTATCTACATGTAAATATAGCTTTCACATATCAAGTATATTATCCACTTAATATATATGTATGCTATCTCTTACTATACACTCACAATAAACTCATTTTATATATAATCTACTAAGTATTACAATAATCATAGTAATATATGAGTATTGTTTATTAGTTCAAGATATATATATACTCTTGATAATTATTAAAAGGTTATTTTTTTGACTATTTGGATTAAATAGGTAATATAATATATATTATATATATATATATATATATATATATATTATAAATTTAAATTGTCTATATATATATCTAAATTATATATATATGTAATAATATTATTTTGAGTATTATTATAATGATAACAATAATATGGTGACTATATATATTAATGATATAGTATATAATATACTATATATAATATTATATATATATATATATATTTATTTATTTATTAAGTCCAAGTTCAAAGTTTAGTAAACAAGTAATATAAATTTAATACGTTTGAATAAAACCAGGAGATATATTTATTAATACAATATCCAGAGATTCGATGTTTCTACACTGGACTACTCAGGACTACTACCTACTACTACTACTAACTTATTATTAGTACCACTCCGCTTACTACTACTACTACTACCACTACACTACTACTACACTGTTATAACTGTTACACGAGTGTTATTTTTCATGAAAATGCGTGTTTCTCTAGCTAGGGGCTTGAAAACAGGTACAGAAGCAGGTCAGTATAGTCAAGAAGCAGGGCGTCAGGAACCGGGCCAGTGAAAACAGGGATGGATAGAGGTGGGGGTGGGCACCCAAGGCATTTGGGGTTTTGCTGTACTCAGTCAGTGGCTCAAAGGGGGTGTGGGTTACGGGTCAACAAAAACGTTTTAATCAAAAACCCGAAACAACTTTTTTCCTTGAAAAACAAAAATGTTTCAAGCAGCTAAAAGTAATAAAACAGGTTTCTATAAATAAAATATAAGAATCACTGTACTACCCAAACTCTTACCAAGGAGCCAGGCTGACATGACCAAAAGTGCCACAACGGTTTGTACTGGGCCTTAATAAAGTACAGGTCGAAAGGCAGGCCACACGAGGTTTTGACTCGGGTACCCAAGGCAGGTCGCAATCTCGTATCCCATTTCCGCTCAAGTACTACTCAAAGTGTCTCCAAAAGGTCCTGACCCATCATCACCACAGCCCACTGTTGTTCACATTCAACAGGCAGGGCAGGCCTGGAACCATAACTTGTCATCAGGCAGAGACAAAAACGGCAAAGGCAAGAGCAGAGCCAGGCAGGCAGGCAGCCGGCCAGGTCATTCTAAGGGCGAGTCATCTGAAACAGGACCAGATACGTACCTAGGCACGGCCAGGCCCATGCAGGGAAAAGCACAGCAGAAGGGGCAAAAAGGGCAAGGGAGGGAAGGCCAGGCAGACAGGCCACAGCGCCCCCAGGGCCAAGGGCCCTACCAGGCAAAAGGCCCAAAGGCCAGGCCCAGCGAGAACTAAATCACGGTTACGGGCACCACGGCAAATGGCAAGCCCAG
>JABUQX010018126.1:0-12500 GCA_015478945.1 Trachelipus rathkii
TAAATTCTACTTACATTTCTAGAATAGATATTTTACACAAAACAAACTACTTCGTAATTACTCATGAACATAAAATCTATAATACAATAATAAATAAGAAAACAAAACTTCTTCATTCTTCTCAAGATCTTCGTTCGTTATCTTCTCAGCAATTCAGGTACAGGAAATAAGACATCGTTTTAGAATGATTATTAACATTTAATACCTTCAAAATAATACACATAACGATATCAACATTGTGTCTATCAAAACAATCAACCATGACAAAATGCAGCTTGCACGTTGACAGAGAAAAACCTTGAGAACTATTCTGGGAGAACGGAACAGGTTTAGAAAATGACGAACAAGAAGCTGACTTTGATCGTCTTGAGAGATAGGGGGAGTACTATGAGTATTTGACACTTTATACTCGAACGTAACCATTCTAGGACTTTGATACAGAGGGTCCCGAATTGCCTCTGGTATGGAACCCCAAATTACCACTCAGATTTTTTGAATAAGATACTTAAGACAAAAAATCTTGAATATTATTACCACTTTCATTACTGTTTTCGAAACCAGAAAACGAAGATTTTGGAACACTATCAGACAAAAATGAACATTCCTGCGAACTATCATGAACACCTTGGTGAGAATTAGAATTAGAAAATGACCTTATCGGATCATGAAAAGAAGAGTTTGAATACCTGTGACTCTCATGCGATTGCTGAACAGACGGCATTCTATTTACATTCTTTGAAGATTTATGAGGGAACATAACAACTTCAGACTCATCATCATCTGAATTTACACTGTCAGATTGATCGTTTACAACATTTTTATCATCATTGAAATTGTACTTGTTTCGGATTACTATCTTTAATAGATGAGAGATTTGGATTTGATTCATGATTCTGATCTGAAATCGGCTCTGATACGATTTTGAAATTATCGCTATGGACGGCGATTTCACGAGATGTCTGGAGACATTGAAGAATAAATCTGTTTCTTCCGAGTATCCCAATAATTCGAAAAGGTCCCTTCCAACGGGAAAACAACTTTTTACATACTCCCGGAGGTTTAACATCAAGTATAAACACCCTGCTACCGACTGAGATCTTTCTATCTTCAGCTTTCTTATGCTGCCTTTCTACAAACTTTCTTGTTTCTACTTCTAAATTTTCTTTCGCTATTTCACGAATTAAATTAGTTCTAATAACTATATCTTTTAACTCTTCGTGAGTGGGACAATAATTTTTATCAGGATTTGTAAACGGAGTGACGTAGTTCTCTACATCGTAAGGTAATCTTTTTGAGTACCCGAAAAGAATGAAATGTGGTGAATCCCCTATGGTTTCATTATAAGAAGAATTAATGCACACAATTGAGCGAAAGGAAGAAAGTTAGACCAATCGTTACCCTTTTTATTCACGTAATGACGTAAATAATTCTCAATTTGCAAGTTCGCACGCTCTATCAGAGAATTACTAATTGGTGAGCGAACGGTTATCTCCACCTTCTTTATCTTCCAAAGCTTGCATAACTGTTTAAAGAACGACGAGACAAATTCACCCCCCCGATCACTGAGTAGCACATTTGATGTGTGTCTCACAATGACCCTATGAAGCAAAGCGTTAGCAATGTGAATGCCACTACGAGACGGGATAGCACATAACTCTACGTAACGAGTTAATGAAATCTTTAAAAACAAGAATATATTTAGCACCTGACGCTTTACATGGAGGTAAAGGACCGATAATGTCAGTATGAACCCTACAGAAAGGTTGATATGGAACGGGATACTTGAAAATGGGCGCTCTCTTAGGTATATTACCCTTCACCCTAAGACATGATGAACATTCTTTACAGAAATCATAAACTAACTTTGACATCTTTGGAAAGATGTACCGTTCTCGGATACGTTTTTCTGTTCTCACTGCTGAAAACCTAAAATGGCCAGCCCCTTAAACGTAGAATGATTTTAAGACTAAGAAAACTGTATAAACAAAAGAGGAATTAGGGAACTTCAATGAATATATTGCATTTTCCTATGTAACATAATATAAGATATCGTGAATAAGAACATGAGGAAAATTAATACTTTGACCGTTTGTATTAATTGAATTAATGATTGGAGAAAGTCTTGAACACTTTCTTTGCTCCGTTTTTATTACATCGGAGGTGAGATTGAAAAACTTCTTTGTGAGACTGGAATAATCGATACTCGAAATTGAATAAACTGGAGAGAGAGAGGTAGGAAAAGGAGAGAGGTAATCCGGACAGATATTCTTTTTCCCCTCTATATAAAAGATTTCAGGATTGAACGAATTAACTTTGATGGCCCATCTTGCCATTTTATTATTTAAGTCTTTATTCTTAAAAATAGCCACTAATCTCTTGTGATTTTCCATACTTCCATGAGGAAATGAAAACTATGTTTCTAAAACTTAGCTAAAGGACCAAGTAATAGCTAGTGCTTTTCCTTTTCAAGCGATGAAGTAGTTTTCTCTGATTTAACTCCCAAAGTACGAGAAGCAAATGAAACAGGACGGTCATTACCTTGATCATCCTTCTGTGCCAACACAGCACCTAAACCTACATTACTGGCGTCTGTTGAAATAATAAATTCCTTATTAAAATCCGGAAATTGAAGCAATGGTTCGATTATTAACTTTCGTTTTAACGTATCAAAAGCTACTTGTTGCTCACTGAGCCAGACGAACTTAGCATTCTTTTTGAATAATGAAGTGATGGGTTGAGCAATGGCTGAGAACAAAGGCACGAGATTGCGAAAAAATGATACGAATCCAATAAAGGAACGAGCAGAATTTACATCGGTGGGAACCGGAAACGACTTCAGAGCTTGCAGCTTTACTGGATCAGCTGATAACCCTTTTGAACTGATCATAAACCCTAAATAGACCAACGAACGTTTAAAGAAATTAGCCTTTTCTAATTTCACCTTCAATTTCGCTTTCTTTAACGCGGCAAAAACTAAACTGAGACTATGATAATGAGATTCTATATCTTTCGAATAAACAATTATGTCATCGAGATAAATTAATGCATGAATCCCTAATAAATGAGAGAGAGCTAGTTCTATTACTTTACAGAAAACATTGGACGAGTTTCTCACACCTTCAGGTACCATCTTGTACTGATAATGTCCTCTGTGAGAAGAAAAAGATAAATAAGGCTTGCTTTCATCAGCAACTTTTATGCCATAAGGATTTGAAGAAACATCTAAACTTGAAAAAATATGTGCATTACCTAACTTGGAAATCGTTTCTTGCACATTATGAATCGGAGATTGTAGTGCTACAATACTTTTATTTAACTTTCTAAAATCCAAAATTATCTTTGGTTTTAATTCACCTTGCACCGGAAGAACGATAAGAGGATTCGAATGAGGTGAATCAGAATTCTCGATGTACCCTTGGACGATACACTTGTCAATCCAGCTGTTAATATCAGCCTGAAATTTGTGCGGGAGTTGGTGATTTGGAGTATAAAAATATTTTTGTGAGTCGGGCACAATTTCTATTTTGAATTCTCCTAATGGACTACATTCGACTTTATCATCCCCTAAAGCAATAACATCTTTATGTGCTAAAAGAAAATCTCTAAAGATCTGCTCCAACTGAAGCACTATCTTTGCAACACCAATAAAATCAGATCTTTCTTCGATTTAGAAAGCAAATATTTCCTTGTAAACATCGCGAAGTTGATCATCGGGATAGACCCTGCGACGATTCTATTTTATTTATAACAGAATAGGAACTGCGAAGAGAAAGAGGATTTGCATACGAAACAACTGTATTCTTATCAATTGTGATAGCGGACGGACTGAAGTTTACACATTTTATTAACATAGTACCATCTAATACTGTACTAAGAACATTTGATATGGAATTTTTCTCACTCACGAGATGAATATCATTAGGCGGCGAAGTTCCAGCCTGAGAACGAATATTAACAGAGAGAATGGCGCTAGAATAAGCTTCGAACTTAACTGTGTTCGGCAATGACAATTCATAACATTGATCGTTATAAATAGATAACTCATGAACAAAGATTCATCTTCAACAATTAAAGAATGACTTAAATTTGGACGGAGGAACGAACCGAGATTGGACATTTGATTCTTCAAAAAGTGGATGCGATTTATCATACATGCAAGGATCAATACTGGTTTTTGGATCATATATCAATGGATCATAAACAACCAGAGGAATTTGTGTGCACCCAATACTTTCGTTCATGTATAAACACTCATTTTTAAAATCGAAAACTACCGGTAAAGAACCTAAAATATCTGTACCAAGAAGCATATTTCCGCTAAAAGAACATTGATCTCCAACAACAATTGCATGTATATTAAACAGACGATTGTTTAACAACATTTGGAGTTTGACGCGTCCCAGATTGGGTACGACGTTACCAGAGATAGATTTCAAAACTATGTTGTTTTCTTCTAATTTGAGAGGATATAACTTCTTTAAATTCTCGAATACCTTCCATCTAAGAAGAGAGACTCCACTACCAAGATCTATGTACGAAGTTATCCCATATATAAAATCATATTCGACCGTCAAATCGATCTTAACATAAAAACTTTTCCCTATAAGAGGATTTTCTTCAACACTATTTACATCAGTGAAACACGGATTTGAATTAACTATATTTACAATATTAGCCTCTAAATTGGACATCACCACATTGCGAGACTGAGAATGCGTGGTCCCATTCAAAAAAAAAGACCCCCTAGACGAATAAGAATGAACAGAATTACGAGAGAAATGATGCGGATTGCGAAAATTTGCACAGCGGTTCCGGGAAAAATCGGACGGCTGATGCGGATTAAATTGGGTAAATTTATGCCCAAATGAATTATTTCTGTCTCATATTTATTATAAAAACTTGCATCAGGATCATAATTCGGATCCAAAAGACTCACCTGGACTTCAGGATTCACTTCAGAAAATCGATACGAGTGCGGAGATTCATTTCTTACTATTCTGTTTTCGGGTTTTCGTACCGCGGTTTCATCATTATTAAATCGCATATTACGCCCCTTATTAACATTATTGGCACCCTTGGAGTATGAACTTGTCATATTTTGACCCTGATTCCCATTATAATGACTTCTGGAATAGTTTTGAGCATTGTCAAAACGTGAATTTGACCCTCCTTGAAAAGACGGATTTTTACCAAAACTGGCTTGGTTATGATTAACACTGGAGTGTTTTTGAGGATATTACTATTATTAGAATAATTGGAATGATTTGAATGATTTATAACCCTATAACGACGTAAACCTTCCTCAGAGAGAGGTTGCCAAACTGTACCCCTACATTTAGCTTCCGAACCCCTAAAATGACTTTTTAAACACAAATTACAGAAAGGGCGAAAGATACAAGCGGCAGTGCCGTGTCCATTATTTTCACATCGCCGGCAAAACAATGGTTTTCTTACATTAGGACTCCTAGCAGCAAAATTATTCACATTAGAAGAACGATCACGATAAAAACTTGGAACACTTT
Source organism: Trachelipus rathkii (assembly GCA_015478945.1). Lineage (NCBI taxonomy): Eukaryota > Metazoa > Arthropoda > Malacostraca > Isopoda > Trachelipodidae > Trachelipus > Trachelipus rathkii. The sequence continues at coordinate 5,523 of JABUQX010018126.1, forward strand.
TGACATTATAAGACTGATGTGTTGAGGGAGGAGGAGAGATTCTCTCTGTTTGCGTAGCATACACCGGGCTAGATTGAACAGAATTCGATGTTCTGTTGGAAGAAGAAACTACCTTACCATTATTTAAAACACTTGTCTTTCGTAAATACGTTTGAACCTGTTGAGGTATTGAGTTATCTATGCTGAATTCTTCATGTATAATCTTTTGGAATTGAGGCTTGACATTCGAATATAAATTAGAAAATAAGAGAAGACGACGCTGTTCGTCACTAAACTTTATGTTATGTAATAACTCAGCAGAATCGATAAATGACTGTAATGACTTCTGAGCCTCTGTTAAGAACTCGGGTAATGAATGATTAAGTGACCATTTGGTACCTACGAAATCACTGAACGTTTCGAACGTGGATTTAGAGACGAGCGGATTGAGAACTAATGAAAGATCGTTTTTAAATGACTCCCAGGAAACAGCCCCCCTAAGTTCTGGCGTACTTTGCACCAGGTAAGCAACATTACCGTCTTTCTGAGAGACAAACCTTATGTAGGCCCTCAATTTTTCTATATCGCTTGTAATTCCTTCATCTGCGAAGTAAGCGTCAACAGAATTAAACCAATCTGATAATTGAGGTCCACACCAATTATTATTAACAAACCCAATCAGCAGAGGAATATTTGGACGAGAATGTGACAACCTGTCAATGTTAAGAACCGGACGTTGCATGGTCTCAGAATTAATGGAAGAATCAGCCGAAGAAATATTTTGAGCTACGTTTTCGTCAGCAGAATTTTTTACATCAATAACAATATTATCAGCGTTAGGATTATCCGAGATGTTGTCAAGATTGGAAATGTCGTCAGTGGACATGAATGAAAAATATTAAGAAAGAAATGGAAATGGACAACACACAAGAAACATATACAGACGAATATGAAAAAACAAAACTTACAAACTGCACTCTTCCTGCTGACTATTTCGATATACTATACGTGACATCCCATATGTATATAAAAGAAAATATCAAAAGAGAAATCATTCAAAAAAATAATAATAATAAAAAAATAATGGAAGAAAATAATAATATAATATAAATAACCAGTTCCTGTCTGACCCGGCACCTATTTGGGCGGGCAGAATCCTCCTTGCGAGTTTTCTGAGCCCCTACTGAATTTGCTTAGAATAACGAAACGACGTCCCGATCGAAGAATTTCAAAAAGTTTTCTTTTCTCACAAAACGGTTTCTATTGAAAAAAAAAAAAAATTAATACAAAAAAAAAAAATTATGTATATATAATATATATAAATATTATATATACTATATATATATATATATATATATATATATATATATATATATAATATATATATATATATTATAAATATATACATTATATATATATATATATATACTATATATCATATATATATAATATATATATATTAAAAGAAAATTAATACAACAAGAAATGATATATATATATATATATATAGATACTAATAATTTATCATCTATCTTCCCTTTGGATTGGGGAAAAAGCTATTCTTTATAGCGCTGATTCGATTCACTCTCGCAGATAGCACACTTCAACCGCATAAATCTTCAACGAGGTTTGGAGATTTCTTTAGAAGTTATGTAACCCAAATTTCACGGGGACAAATAACAAAAATAACTTTTCTCTCATTCAGTAAGAGAGGAAAAGAAGAGAAAGAATATGACTGCAATATATAATTGCCACAAAAGATTCCCCAAGTGGTTCTCGTCAAGACAATATTTCCCCGAAAAATAAATTCACACATTCGTGAAGCCTAAACAATTACTCCACACGCAAGATTCCCAGAAGCTTCATTGAAAAATAACATCATCTTAAAACCTACCCCCATCAAATAGTGGAGTATATTATATATATATATATAATATACTATATATACTATATATATATATATATATATATATATAATATTATTATATAATATATATATATATATATATATATATATATATATATAATAATATATATATATAATGAATATTATTTATTATATATAATTATATGATATAGCAAATTTATATACTATACTTTGATATCGTAAATGATTACAATATATTAAGAAGAAGAAAAAAAAAATAACAACAACAATTGTTTTTCCCAATAAGAAATTTACCGTTATCAAAATTCTCTTAATAGCGGTAGTGAAACCAGTAATAACCAGACTTCGGTCAGTCGATGAGGAGAAATCGCTAGCCTCAAAATGGTCTCTTTTATTATTCTAAATGAGTTGAGCAAATATTTTAATGAAATATTGACAAAATGCATAAAATAGCAAATTCTTTTAACAAAATATATTATATATACTTGCTATATATATAAAAAAATGTTTCCAACAATGTTTGGAACAATGTTTGGAACAGAAAAATGTTTTTTTGGAAAAAAATATTAAACAGCTGTGTGCTTAAATGAAAGACAAATATATTTTTATGCGCGAGGCTACTAGCGTAATTATAATGACGTCATCAACACAGACGTGCCGGAGCCAATCACAGAAGAGATGAATTATTGACATATAACTGCGCATTTAAAAAATGATTTTCTTTAATAAAATAATGACTATTATTATAATAAAGAAAGAAGAATGTTTTATCAAATAGATAAATTATTGATTAATACAAAAAAAACAAAAATAGATAATTTTCACAGACCTCTATTTCACAGTATACCTTAACTTTTGATACCAACTATTTTTAATCCTCTCATGTGTCAACAATGGATATCCTCATTTTTCATGAAGGCGAAATGGATGTCGTGATGAATACTTCTAAATGGAGAACGACGAATATTCTTGAAGAAAAATCTTGAAGGAAAATAGGCATTAACGTATTAGACCACTTCTTTCGGTCGCCATCAATCTTTTGATTGAGAAATAAATAATCTTCAGTAGATATCTTAGCGTAGAAAATGATGAATAAATGAAACAAGTCCTATGTCGCGGCTTCGCCAATTCTTCTTCTATGAAAAGAATTGGATTAGTTAACTGTCACGATCGTCAATTCTTAATAAATAAACAAGTTTCTGTCACGGTACAGCCAATTCTTCTTTCCCTGTTTCTATAACTCTTTTTATATTACAGGTCTTCTTTCTTTTTCAGACTCGTGTGAAACCTACATGGAAGCATCGGATTCTAGAAGATAGATTCTTTAAGATTTTTCAACCTGTGGACTTACGCTAGAAGAGATATCTACGCTCGGACGAAATGAAAAGATGCTTCAAAGACTTAGGAGAATAATATTGGACTTCGTATAAATGAGTTTTAATAATCTAATACGTCATATATGCCTTTCAATAAATAATACTTAAAATATAATTTGATATTCCTTCTTTAATATTAATAGATAATCTTGGAAATGTCTTCTTAAAATTACAATAATTCTTAACTAAGATGCAATATGCTTGAGAGATATATTTGTACAAAATCGTTCATTGAATAAAATATATGTCACAAAATATTAAACAGATTTGAGTGGGAGAGATTTGAGTAAGGTTGGTTGCGTTTTACCTGAAATGCCAGCCGGATGAGATATTACTATTCTTCAGTAATAAAGGAATTAGATTATGGAGATTCTTCACTTGCGTTTATTTTCAAACAAGGATCAAACAAATATATGAGAATGAGATGCAAGACTTGATAATCTAACTTTGTAGATATCGAGATAAATAAAAGAATGTCTCTTCTAGACATAAAACAGACAATGAGATTTTTATGCTGATAATTCACAAAGCATAAATATTGATTTGGCTGCATGGATAAAATAACAAAAAACACTTCTTAGTATTTCATAAAACACAAAACATAGGCTCGGAGTTACAATATCCCCACTCCGCTAAAGCCTGCACGAAACACAACCTACTCTCACAACACTCAAGAAGGGACTCCCTCGATACTATGCGTTGCAGACTTCTTATACATTTCATAGCGACGCAAGCACCATACTATTTACTACCAAAAAGTCAATTACGCAGGAGTATTAGACAGATCGACTTTGCAAGATGAGATATTTATTATATATATATACTAACTTATATATATATATATATATAATATATTAGTTATATATACATATATATATATTGATTCGGGAATTTATATATGTTATAATATATATATATATTTATATACTATATATATATATATATTTAATACTATATATATAATAAATATATATATATATATATACTTATATATATAATATATTATATATATATATGAAGAAAGATTTTTTGTCTGGCCCCCCCCCAGAAAAAAATTCTGGATACGACACTCGTATATAGTAATATATATATATATATTAGTATTATATATATATAATATTATATTAGTACTATATATATATATATACTATTATATATAATATAAATAAATATATAGTATATATATAGTATATATATATAAATAATATACCTTATATATATATACCTTAATATTTATATATACTAGTATATATATATATATACAGTATATATTATATATATATATATAACTATATATATATATATATATATATATATATAATATATATATATTATATATATATATATATATATTACAGTTTTTTATATAATTTTCCAGAGGGTGGAGTCGGAGTCAGTAATTTTCAAAAGGGTGGAGTCAGAGTCAGTAATTTTCAAAAGGGTGGAGTCGGAGTCAGTAATTTTCAAATGGTGGAGTCAGAGTCGAATTTTCCAAGAGGTCAGAGTCAGAATATTTTTGAACCGACTCCACAACCCTGCATAGAGCGGCTGCCGAACTTGCTGCTCAATATTCAGAAAAAGGAGAACACTGGCAGTGGATGAACTCCATGCAGATAATTTTTTGGATTTGCAATGTGTACAGCATTTACTTCCCACCGACATAGGACGTCACAGCGACTTTCTGTGAATGGTTCATCAGACAGTGTAATATGGACAGACGTTTACCAGGGTCAGTGCTGTGGATAGATAAATCCATCTTCAGTAGACGTGGCACTCACAACCATTGGAATAGTCACATGTGGGCTTATTAATATTCTCATGCGATCAGGGAGCACCATTGTAGCCAGAATTTAAATGTTATGTGTAGCTGGGATTACTGGGTCACAATCTCCTCTGCCCCTATTTTCTATCAGACTGCCTGCCTGGCCAGAAATATCTTCAATTCCTCTGGAATGTGTTCAGAGTTCTCTTTGAGTATGTATCCATGTTAAATCTACATCACATGTGGTTCCAGTTGGATGACTGCCCAACTCACTTTGCCAGAGACACACTCACCTGGCTTAATACTAACTACCCTTTATGATGGATATGCTGGGTCACTGTTGCCTGGCCTCCACGTTCGCCGGGTCTCACACTGTTAGAGTTCTTTGCATGGAGCTCAGTCAATGATATTCGGGAGCTGCAGGAAAGAACCTGGTAAGCATGTGCAGACAGTAGCATATGAATGCTGGTTGGTGACAATGTTTATTTTACAGGGCTGGGGGGGGTGCACTTTGAACACCTATTGTAACATGTATCTGTTGTATTATAATGTCCTGAATAAAGAAATGCAATTGTGTTGTTTATGGGGAATCCTTTATAGTATACTGTATTCCCTACCCTCTTCAGAGGAAATATAAGGAGAGATATTTAAAATTATGAAAGCATAAAGAATGAAACTAGAGAAATGAAGATAAAGAGAAAATCATGAATTGTTTCTTAGTTATTGGGAATTTTCAAGAAGAGATCACTAAAGAATGTATAAAAGATTTTTGATCTAATGGAAGAATGTATTAACATGGAAAGTTAATAAAGATAAAGGATGGAACGGTGGTAATGGAAAAAGAAAACATTATGGAGAGTTGGAAGGAATAATTTAAGAGATTACTAACCAACCTTTAACTAACCATCCACTCTATGGAGAATATGAAAACTGCTGTAGTGAATATTAAAACCAAAAATGTGGTTGGTGAGGAGGGAATTGTGTAAGAAAAATGCTGAAGTCTTTGTGAGAATATACTATTGAGAAGTTAATAGGTTTAGCATATTAGATCTGTGAATCTGGGAAAGTAACATTGGGAGCAAATGTGTAAGTTAGTTTTCAATGATACCAAAAATCACAGATTTCAACTGAAAATCTTTGTGTTATTAGTATTATGATCCAATAACCCCTCTTCAAATAGGGTTTTGCCTGTGAGTAGTTGCAAATGTGTTAAAAATCATTCTTTTAAGAGTTCTGTTGACAAGGAATAAAATTACATAGTAAAATTCTGTATAAAAATATGGACAATATATATTAAATAGAAAATTTATTTAAAAATTGAATTGAAATGTGAATATTTGAGTGAAGGGAAAAGGAGGATTTTGATAACTAAAAAATATTAAGAATATAAAACATTTTGGATAGAATTATAAAAATGAGCATATTATTTAATAAACAGAAAATCCTCCCTTTTCTGCATAACTAATCTTAAATGTTTCTAATTTGCAATGGAATATAATAATATATTTGAGCCACACTTACATTTAAAAAGTGAAAGTTTCAATAATTTTACAAATGAAATCTTATTTCCTTCATAGATTTTGTGAAGTATTTCTTGAGTATTCTTCAAAAAATTTTGTTGAAAATAATATTTTTTTAAATTATATAATATTGGCTATAAATGGCATTGCCCTTTTACACTCATTTTCTAACTACTTATATACAGAGATTTCCATGGAGAGTCAAAAAGAAGATTCATGACGAGTCAATAACAAAAGATTTCATGGCAGAGCTCAAAAACCAAATATTTCATGCAAGTCAAAACAAAGATTTCATGGCATGTCAAAAACAAATTATGGCAGAGTCAAACAAAAGATTTCATGGATGAGTCAAAAACAAAAAGATTTTCATGCAGAGTCAGAAACAAAAGATTTCATGGAAAGTCAAAAACAAAAGATTCCATGGCAGAGTCTATAAACAAAAAGATTTCAATG
>JABUQX010018126.1:20000-22500 GCA_015478945.1 Trachelipus rathkii
CCTCTTTACGTCTCATCCATCCTTCTTTTACATTTTTTACTTTAGAACACGACGCTTATCTTTCTTACTCTTCTTTTCTTTTTCTCTTCAATTCCTCCCTTTTCTACACTTATTTCGATTGTTTTAACTTCCCGCCTTATTACTGCTTCACTTCATTACAATTCATCACTTTCCTTCCTAACTTCCTTTTCTCTACTTCCACTACACTTCACTGTTCGCAACAGCTATTAAACTTAACTTCCCAAACATACCCCTTCACTTTCACTACACTTATTTCTTCCTGCCTAATTTTCACTGTTCCAAGCAAATCAATCCTTCGTTTTTTACCTCTATTCTACTTCACATCTTCTTACTTACCACTCTACAGTTACACCCTTCTTTATTCGAATCTTTCTCTTCTTACTGGGTCTCCCACTTGTCAACTCTTACCGGAAATCTTTTTCTACGATTCTCCATAATCTTGTTCTCCTTTTTTTCTTCACTACTCTTCTCATCTTAATAGTATTCTACTTTGGTTCACTACCTTGTTAAACTTCCTCTCCTTAACACACAACTCGCACTATATCTCATATCACATCACAATCTCATCCACAAATGTTTATCTCGATATACAAAGTCGCATTCTTTTCCTCCATCTAATATCTTCGACTATAAACAATATTTTGTCATCACACATTATTACTCCACCTGTTTTACTACTTTTACACTATCACTATGTACTTACTTGTCCTCTCTCTAAACACATCAAACACCTCCATAACCTCCTTTCCCTACATCACATACACACCTCTACTACCTTGAAGACATTTATACCATTGAAATTTCGACCTTCAAATATTGAGCTTCATACTATAACCATTCTGATCTTCTGCAAATTCACATTGACCATCACGTCACTTCACTTTGGCCAGACACGTTTGAACTTGTATACCATACTCTCATCCACTCTCAGCTAGTCTGTCTGTTCTCGTCTGATCTCTCTTCAATATATTTATCAGAGGCATCAATAAAAGTAGCGGAACCCCACTCATCCTTGACAATACGCCAACAGCCATTTGCCGTTTGGTTCTGCACTACATTTGCTTCTTCAAGTAGATGGAACATTTCATGTTCACAAAATCCACTTTCCTCCCAAAAACCTACAACTTTCTCTCTATCATTTCATAACTATTCACGTTTTCTCTCATTGATTCATTAGTCTTACGTTTTATATAAAAGTACTCACATAACTCGTCATACCTATCACGTTGTTTCTCTTTTGCGTACCTTTCATATAACTTACTTAAGACAGTTTCAACACCTTCTTTCTTACCTAACTCTTTCCATTTAATCATCCACACACATTCGTATGCTTCAGCTCCTAAACTATACAGAATCTCACCAGCTGGAATCTCAAACTCATGACCACATATATTATACCACAACTCAACCTTACTTTTCCACAACTCATACTCTTCCACATTTACATCAATTTTAAACTCGGGACACCCTTTACGTTCTCTCCTTTCGACCACCACCTCAACCTTCTTTTCACTCTTATCACCACTGGTACCACTACCACTACCACTACCATCACCTTCCTTTCCCATTTTTCACCTACACACTTACTGAGCAAATCTAACAATAAATCAACACTATCACTCTACCACACCACTATCAGAGCCGAGCGTAACTACGCTCTGCTACCACTGATAAAAACCAATGGTAACAAAACGTTTACTAACACACAAAAGGTTAACTCACCGGATGTTTCCTGTTGATCAATCTTGATTTAATGAATTGATGTGTTTGTTTCCTTAAAGTAATAACGAAAACAGACTTGTTTCTTCTAGGTACCACTTTGTACCTAATGCACAGTATTTACATTTATAACAATGATTTGTACATACCGATACTAGGTTACCTACTGACTCCTCTATACCACAACGGTCCTCCAGGTGTACACCCGTAACGACAAAAACTACGCAAGGTATTACCACGAGGATAACTTTGTATGTAACCACATTTACGATTACTAAATACTGCTCTCTACCTCTACACACACATAAAGAGTACTAGATTTAACGATTGTACTTGACTACTTCACAGTTTTCAGCGTACTGTCATATTATTATTTAAATAACAATGAACTGGTAAAATAAATAAATACGTGTTAATGAATTAAATGAATAATATAACACTGATCAACCGAACCCTGTGTGTTTCTACTGCGACTTGGCGACAACAGTACTAGAAACATGTTTTCTTTCTGACTTCTCAATATTCTCTTCTTCTATACATAGAAGACATCTCTCGGTCTTCACAAGACAGGACAAGACAAACCTAAGGAACCGAACCAAACCAAACCTTCATCATAATAATAATAAAATCATAAATAATTATAATAATATTAATAATAATAATCTAATAATAAATAATAATAATAATAATAATATAATAATAAAATAAATAATAAAAAATAATAATATAATTTAATTATAATAATAATAATATAGCAATA
>JABUQX010018126.1:27500-29866 GCA_015478945.1 Trachelipus rathkii
TGCCTGCCTGCCTGCTGCCTGCCTGCCTGCCTGCTGCCTGCCTGCCTGCTGCCTGCCTGCCTGCCTGCCTGCCTGCCTGCTGCCTGCCTGCCTGCCTGCCTGCTTGCCTGCCTGCCTGCCTGCCTGCCTGCCTGCCTGCCTGCCTGCCTGCCTGCCTGCCTGCCTGCCTGCCTGCCTGCCTGTCTGCCTGCCTGCCTGTCTGCCTGTCTGCCTGCCTGTTTGCTTCCTGCTTGCCTGCCTGCCTGCCTGTTTGCTTCCTGTCTGCCTGCCTGCCTGCCTGCCTGCCTGCCTGCTGCCTGCTGTCCGCCTTCCTACCGCCTACCCTGCATGCTGCTGCTTGCCCTGCCTGCCTGCCTGCCTACTGCTTCCTGCCTGCCTGCCTGCCTGACTGCCTCTGCCTGCTGCCTCCTGCATGCTGCCTGCATGCTGCCAGGCTGCTGGCTGCCTGCTGCTGTCCTGCTGCAGTCACCTGTTTCCTAGGCAAAGTTTTTTAAAATAAAAAACCTATTGTCAAAAAACCTTTATTTTTTTTTTTTACGGTTATCACCACCGCTCACGGGCAATGCCCTATTCAAGAGTTGTCTTTGAATAAACATCAGATTTTAACTCTGGTGTTCATACATTATGTGATATGGTGAATTTCTATTTAAAAGCTATTATAGAAAGGTAAATGGTAAAAAAGTAAAATCGTGAAAAAAACACCTTTGCTATAATTAAATAGTAAATATAACATCGATATGTGGTTATTTCAATGAACTCTTCCTGCCTGCCTGCCTGCCTGCCTGCCTGCCTGCCTGCCTGCCTGCTGCCTGCCTGCCTGCCTGCTTGCTTAACGTCCTGCCTGCCTGCCTGCCTGCAGTCACCCCATAGTTTCTAGGCAAAGTTTTTTAAAATAAAAAACCTATAGTCAAAAAACCTTTATATCAAGAGTTGTCTTTGAATAAACATCAGATTTTAACTCTGGTGTTCATACATTATGTGATATGGTGAATTTCTATTTAAAAGCTATTATAGAAAGGTAAATGGTAAAAAGAAGTAACATCGTGAAATAAACACTTTGTATGAACTTAAATAGTAAATATAACATCGATATGCGGTTATTTTCAATGAACTGCCTGCCTGCCTGCTGCCTGCCTGCCTGCAGCTGCCTGCTGCTGCTGACTGGCCTGCTGCTGCATGCCTGACTGCCTGCTGCCTGCCTGCTGTGCCTGCCTGCCTGCTGCTGCCTGCGTGCCTGCCTGTTGCCTTTCTTCTGCCTGCCTGCCTGCTGCCTGCTGCCTGCTGCCTGCCTGCCTGCTGCCTGCCTGTTTGCTTCCTGCTTGCCTGCCTGCCTGCCTGCCTGCCTGTTTGCTTCCTGTCTGCCTGCCTTGACTGCTGCTGCTTGTTTGTTCTGTCTGCTGCCTGCCTGCCTGTCCTGCAGCTGCTCTTGCTGCTGCGCTGCCTGCCTGCCTGCTGCCTGCTGGCCTGCCTGCCTCTGCCTGCCTGCCTGCCTGCCTGCCTGCCTGCCTGCAGTCACCCCATAGTTTCTAGGCAAAGTTTTTTAAAATAAAAAACCTATAGCTATTATAGAAAGGTAAATGTGAAAAAAGAATTAAAATCGTAAAAATAAACACTTTGTATGAACTTAAATAGTAAATGATCCATGATATGTTCGTAATTTAATACTGCTGCCTGCTGCCTGCTGCTGCTCGCTGCCCTGCCTGCCTCGCTGCCTGCTGCCTGCTGCTGCCTTCCCTGCCTGCTGCCTGTTCGCTGCTGCCTGCCTGCCTGCCTGCCTGCCTGCCTGCCTGCCTGCCTGCCTGCCTGCCTGCCTGCCTGCCTGCCTGCCTGCCTGCCTGCTGCCTGCCTGCCTGTCTGCATGACTGTCGTGCCTGACTGCTGTGCGTGCTGTGCTGCTTGCCTGCCTGCTGCCTGTTTGCTTGCTCTTGCTGCCTGCTGCGCTGCCTGTTTGCTTCCTGCTGCCTGCATGCTGCTGCTGCTGCTGCCTGTGCCTGCCTGGCTGCCTGCTGCTGCCTGATGCTGCCTGACTTCTGCTGCTTCTGCTGCCTGCTGCTGCTGCCTGTGCCTGCTGCCTGATGCTGCCTGCTGCTGATGCTGCTGCCTGCCGTGCTGCTGCCTGTTGCCTGCTGTGCATGCTGCCTGCGAAATACAAATATTCTTATATATTTTTGGGACTTTTTCATGTCTTTTCCGATAGTTTACGGAGGCATGCACAGCACCAGTAGATAATTTCTTTAATCTAAAGTCCCCTTAAGGCCGCCTATATGCTACGCAGTCACCCCATAGTTTCTAGGCAAAGTTTTTTAAAATAAAAAACCTATTGTCAAAAAACCTTTATATCAAGAGTTGTCTTTGAATAAACATCA
>JABUQX010018127.1:10000-15000 GCA_015478945.1 Trachelipus rathkii
ATAATCCCATTCCTAAACCGCTCACTGATTTTAACATCCAACACATACTTTAACATCTCTTCCTTCACCAACACAAAATCAAATCAATACTTTTCCTTCGATACCATCTCTACCTACACAAACTCTAGTATATTTATGGATACTCTTGTGTCAAGGGAAGTATCACATCAACACATACTTCCCCTCACGAAAATCAATCACCTTCCTATCCATGTCTCATTTTTCTCCTGACACCGATCCCCAAAACACCTGTTATACCATCCTTTTTTTTGAATCATATATATATTATATATATATATTATATATATAATATATAATATATATTATTATATATATATAGATAATGTAATTAATTATATATATATATATATATATATATATATATATATATATATATATATATATATATGGGCGTAGGCAGGGGGGTGCAGGGGGGGGGGGGCACTTGCCCCCCTAAATCTTAGCGAAATAAAAATTATGAACTTATATGTTTGCCAGACGACGTTTCTAAGGGTTTAGTACTGTAGAAAAACTGAAAAAAATACATCAATCGATAGATAATGAAGTAGTAATTACTAATTACTAACGTATTATATTATTTTTTCTAAAGTTTTAATGTGTTTTCGTTTTCATATTGGCTTAAAGTCAACTAGCTTTGTGCTTTTATACAGCTGGATTTTTCTGACATTATTCTCCGCTAGAACTTTCAGTATGTCGATAGCATTTGGCGGCTGCCAAAGCTGTTAAATCAATCTCGGAAGGCGTACCCGTTGATATTCAGCTGCAGACAAAGCATTAAAAGACAATTGCAGAAAATAAAAGAAATATTACAGCAATTTTGAAGACCATAATTATACTATAATATATTGATATATATATTATATATATATATATATATATATATATATATAATAATATATATATATATATATATATAATATATATATATATATAATATATATAATCATCATCAAACCTTTCTCCCCCTAAATGAAGTCCTGCCTACGCCCATGTATATATATATATATATACTGTAATAAATGTAAAATTCGTATTAATAGTCAATATTTAGGCTAGAAGGGGTATTGGTACTGCTGTATAATTTAAAACATCTTTAATATACATAAAAAGGGGTAATTTTAAAAAAAAAAAAAAAAAAAACATTTTTTTTAAAAAAAAAAACGTGTTTTTTTTTAAAAAAAAACTGTTTTTTTAAAAACGTTTTCACACCTATATATATATATTATTATATAATATATAATATAATTATATAATTTATATATTATTAATATAATATATAATAATATATATATATATATATACTAATATATAATTATATATATATATATATCTATTATACATATTATATATATATAATATATATAGTATATATATATATATATATTATATATATATATATATATACTATATATATATATATATATTATATATTATATATATTTATTCAATTAAATAAATAATTTTGAAAAGAGATTTCGGAAAAAATAATTTGATTTTCTTGAAGATAATTAATTTAAATAAATAAATCTTAATATTTTAAAATTGATATTTAATTTCCTTTTTTCCGAATTCGTTTGATATATCAAATTTCGAATATTTTTATGTTTAAAACTCGGAAAAATTATAAATTTGGCCTAAATTTTAATTTGAAATCATAGTAAAGTACAGAAAAAAATTGATTATTATTCTAGGTAATGTTTATCAAACTTTTTCCCTAATATTTCATAACAAAGGTGTAATGAATTAAAATATAATTTTTTTATCTGGTTCGATCTTCCTCCATTATCTAGTATTTATTTACAGTTAACGCCCGGTAGAAAACCGGTTTTACCTGATTTTTGGCGGGCCGGGGCCGGGGCGGGGCGGGGCCCCGTCGGTTCCTATATAATATATATATATATATATAGAATATAATATATAATATATATTATATATTATATATATATATTTATATATAATATTAAATATATCATATTATATATATAATATATATATATATATATATATATTATATATATCTAGTATAGATGCGAGGCTTAGTTGCATCGTCCATTTTTCTCACATTTCTCTGACGAATACGAGGTCTTTCTCACTGCATTTTATATGCTCTTTAATTTGTAGATAAGAACTGTGTTGTTCTATCTATGCTTTTTTTAATGTTGATATGTATATATATAAATTCTAGATTTTGTGTTCAGTTGGATTCTCAATTCTTTAGTAAGTGTTTAAGGTTCAAAGTAGCATTGAAATTATCACTCCGTGACGCCAATCTATAATTCAACACCGCCTCAGTGTAAAGTTATTTTTCAATTTCATCAGATCATGGATATTAGGAGATTCCTTGGTACGTAAGTTTTACTTTAAATATTAATAAAATTTTGGGTATTTACTCCTGAAAAGTAGGAATTTTGTAACAAATGATCTTACTTGTCCATATGAGGTTAGTTTCAATTTTAAAAAACTATTTTTCATTACAACACAGAATTTAGTGGTTTTCAGCATAGTTTGCTATACTTTTAATTTTTTCTGTTAACATCTTTGAATGTTGGTAAAATTATTAAAATATGACCATTTATGGCAGAGATTTACAGTAGTAGAACATATATATATATATTATTATATTATATATTATCTATATATAGATATATATAATATATATATATATATATATATATATATTATATATATATATATATCTATTATATATAATTAATATTAAAATAAATTAATATTAAATAAATACATATATATAAATATATATATATATATTATATATATATATAATATATATATATATATATATATATATATATATATATATATATATTATCATATATATATATTATATATATACTATATATATATATATATTATATTGTTTGCAGTAAATTTGCAAAGGAGAACTCAGATTAAAATGGAAATGGTAGCGTGACAAGAAGAAGATACAATAAGTCGACTAAGACTAAACAAGAGCAATCCCTCTACTTTCGCAATATTTTCGCAATGATGAAAAAGAACCCAACCCAGGCCAGCATCTTGACGAGTCAGTTTGGTCAGATTCTCGGGAGCTAGCGTTTCAAGTAGATGACAGTCCGAAATTGACATTGGTAAGAACGTTAACATTCATCTATGATTTCGACTTAGAAAAAGAAACAGTTTCTGAAAGAGTGTTGGATTCCACCTAAGACCTATAATTTTTTGGAAGATGCCTACCCATTTAAAGAGGAAATTCAATTATGAATGGGTTGGAGACATATTACCCTCGACTGCATACTCCAGGCATTTTGCAACTTTTGTATTTTATTTCCACCAAATTAAAGCTCGGTCAGAGGGGTCCTAGGCTCTTTATTAATAAACTTACTTAAATATAAAGATTTCAAATGGCGGTTTGTAAGGGACAGTACAAACAACAGAGTGGCATAAAATCTGCTGTTGAGCTGCAAGATTGTTCCTACAGGACGTGCCGGTAGACATCCAAATTAACCAGCATTCTAAGAAAATCATGGAAGAAAATAAAAAAAATATTATCCTCAATAATTTCATGTGTGACATTTTCTGGTACGCGCGATTTACCGCTTCGGGGTAAGCATCATGATGAGGGAGTGTTGCAAGATTTGTGCCGCTTACGAATAGATGCCGGAGATCACTCATTGAAAACCATTTTGAAAAGGGAAAGAAAAATGCCCCATACCAATCAGTTCAGATTCGAATGAGACATTCTCTAGTGGTGTATCTAAAAAGGAAAGCATCGTTAATAAGGTAAAGGAAGCGTGCGCGTATAGCTTACTAGCAGATGAAACCGCTGATATTTCTGAAAAGGAACAATTATCCATAGGGTTGCGCTATTTCGACAAAGAGTCCGATGAAGTTAAAGAGGAATTTATTGGCTTTGTAGAACTGAAAGTGCTTGACGCAAAAACCATTGCGGCAAGCCATTGACTGATTTTGTACGTAACCGAAGAACTGATCCCGAGAAATGCTGGGCTTGGATTTTCGATGGCTGTTTCTACGATGCTGGCAAAGAAGGAGGTTGCCAAGCAATTTTCGGAAAAGTTAAAAAAAGCATTGTTTCTTTCATTGCTCTTCACACAAACAAAATCTAGTAGTAATGATTGAACACAATGACGAAATCCGCATGCTGTGGAAAGATTATAAAGGACATTATTAACGTTTTTTCGCGAATCGTCTTGAGATGAAAATTAAATACCAAAAACTCCGAAACCTATGCCAGACCAGGATGGTCGAACAACACAAGTGCATCAGCGTGTTTAAGGAGCACTTTGTCCGATGATGCAGCATTAAGTGATATCCTTTTCCATTGAAGGAGATAACCGCCACAAGAAACAAGCGCTTTTTCCAAGTTGCATTCAGCGCATGTAAGCCATCATTCTCGATTATGGCATGTGATATTGATCGCGAAGTACTCTGCGATGTTAGAGCCAGTTGTAAATGCTTTCCAATCCAATACCTTGGATATCGTCAAACCCTCGCAGCACATTCAACATATTGTAAAAATGGTTAGGAGCCATCGGAAAGATGAGGAAAAAATCACCGAATGAAGTGTTAAAAGAAGCTAATCAAATCGCCAAGCAACTGTAGATCTGAAATATACCAAGATTTCTGGTAGGCAGCATACCTGCAGACAATCATCCAGTCAACCAAATCCACGAGTTCGGAGAAGATCCTTAATAACTCCATATCTAGATTCTATAATTTCTTCTTTGGATTGGAATTACGGTTTTCTACTGAAAATACACCTGCTTATGCATTGACATATCTACATCCTTTCCACATGCTACTCATAAACAATCGATGAGTTAAAGGAAAGACAGCTTAATTATAGTTTTTTTAAAACCTTAGAGGCATAATAAAAGAGGTTTTAACTTTGGTAAAATTGGAAGGAACCAGAGAAACTGAGTAGGAAGAACTAAAATTATCTTGTTGTTCCTAAGTCCTTAAGGATACTGAATATTTCTTTC
>JABUQX010018127.1:22500-26677 GCA_015478945.1 Trachelipus rathkii
CACCAAGAGCGGGATTAGTTAATGCTTTTGTTTTTACTGGCTTTAGCTGGCTTTACTCATGTTTTATGGCTTTAACTCATGTTTTAACTGTTTACTTATATGTTTTAGAGACTTGCTGTCTAACTACAATATTTTTAACATTACATACCTAAAGCAGTAAATCAAGTAAATCAATAGAGGTCGTTACCGTAACACCTAGGGGGTTAGTGATGCTTTTGTTTTTACTGCTTTACTGCTTTACACCATATTTTAATATATAATGAGCTTAAACTCAATGTTTATCCATGCTTAACTCATATGTTTTACTGTTTTAACTCACATATTCATTAACATTACACATCTTAAAGGCAGTAAATACAGTAAATCAATAGAGGTGTTACCTAACAAAAAAGGGGGATTAGTATGCTCTTTTGTTTACATGCTTTAGCTGCTTTAGACTCATGTTTTTACTTGGGTTTAACTCATGTTTTTCTGCTTTTACCTTTCTGCTTTACTGCTTTACTTTCTGCTTTACTGTTTTAAACTTTCTGCTTTACTGCTTTAACTCATATATTATTAATATTGATCTTGTTTTTTATTTTGTTTTACTATAAATTTCAATTTATTTTCTATTATTATTTTTATTTATTTTTGATTATTATTTTTATTAATTTTTATTAATTTTGTTTTAGTATTTTAATTATGCTTAGTGTTATTTACTTCCATGACTATTGTTATTATTATTTAGAAACAGCTACACACGTGAGCGTGGGCAACACACAGCATACACACACAACACAACACACACACACACACACACACATCACACAGACACAACACACACACACTTAAACATTCATACACACATATCACTATGACACTTATACACACATTCCTAGACACTTGAACATTTTCCCATAGACACTTACATTTGCACTTATACACATGCGGTCAAACACACACACACTTACACTTATACACCCATTCACTATGATACTTATACACACATTCACTATACACTTACATTTATCCATAGACACTTACATTTACACATCTACACTCACACACAGATTTAGTTACACACGCTGACAACAGATTAACTTAACGCACACAGATTTACTTACACATCAAGATTTATCTTAGCACTCATACACAGATTTTACTTACACACACATAGATTTACTTTACACTCGCACACAGATTTAGCAAACACACAGCACCACACACACACAACACCCACGCACACTCAACACATAATACGTATATTTATTAAAACATTTTATGTTAATTAAACACGTACATTTATATTACTCATTCAAATATACTAAAATTATTTCAAAAGTTTCTTAAACTTCTATAAATAAATCAATATTAAATCTTTTCGAACAAAGAATTTATTATTAAACTGTTAATACTTTTTTGTTTATAAATTTTATCACTATCATTTAAAAAATATAACTTTTACTAAAATCTTTATATGGAAAATTTTTATACAAAACATATCTTTTCGAGTACCTTAAACGCAATAAATAGTAAATCGAAAGGCCAGCCCCTAGCACCCCTCTACATCAAGTTATGCCACGTTTTGTTCTATTGACTTATTGCTTTACATCATCTTTAGCCATGTAATAGTATAAAATAACAGAATAAGTTCTTCTCTGCTAACATAAAACATGTATTTATTAAAATCATTCTAAGTTTTTATTTTAAAAATAACAATTACTCACTTACATTTATATTATTCACTGGATGTTAACTAAAAATATTTCATAATCCGTTTTTTAAATAATGATCGGTCAAGTTTTCTTTATTATTATTATTATTATCTATGTACATTGACGAATCCATCAGAGACAACAAACTACCGACTGCACTCCTTACAGATAACGAAACTGACGCTCTCTCTGTAAAATGTTTGAATAACTACTTTAGGTCTAAATTAGGCATATCCTTTTTGTAACCCGGGGCGAATTAAGCCTAATTCCATTCAGAAAATATCATTTCAAAACTGACCTTTTTCTGCTAAATTAGTTGTTGGTCAATATATATATTCGTTATGCACCCTAAATTTAGGCAATAAATTTAGGATAAGCCTTTTTGTAGACGGGCCAATTTAATCCTAATACAGGTCAAAAGGTAATTCCCGTATAGACAAGAATCATTGTTATTAATTAACTTGTTTTAAAGTTTATAAATATATTTCAAGCTGAAACATGCTGGATCGTAAGATCCTTTAAGCAGGTAAAAAGGAAATGTTCTCCTTACTTGTGATTGTTACTTGTGATTGGTTGGGGTAATCCTTATCTCTAATATGACTCGTATGTGATTGGTCGAAGATAATTATGTTTATCGCTTTTGAACAAATTAACTTTGTTCTTTCTACTTGTATTTAAGCAGGTGTGTGTTTTATTATCTTTTAGAGCCAAACTCCATTTTAAAAGCATAGTCATTTTAGCTGTTAAGAGGTGCACAAGTTATCTGATTTGTATTAATTAAAAGTGTTTTATTTTTACTAAGCTGTATATCATCATTTGAATTAATAAAGTCTGTTACATTGAGGAGCATAATTATTAATTTCACTCAGATATAGATAATAATGTAAATTCACTAGTTTCATAATGCTAACCCCAGGGCTCAGTCATCGAAAGACCCACCCGCAAAGGCAGCCAACCCCGCACACGCTGGTGCGTGCGTCCCGCGGCGTCCCCGCCCGCCGCGTGCGCCCGCAGGCGCATATTTCCGCGTTCCCAGCCCGCCGCGTGCGCACCCACGCGACGAGCCACGCCAGGCGCCATATTACCGCGCGATGAAAATAAAATATATATATATATATATATATATATATATATATATATATATGTATATATATAATATATATAATATATAAATATATATATAAATATATATATTTATATATATATATATATATATTATTATATATATATATATAGTAAATTAATATAATAATATATTGTGTGTGCTAACGTGAGTGTAGTGTCTATGGGTGAACGTAAGTGTCTATGTGTATGTGCGCGTATGGTGAATAAGAGATATAGGTGTATGTGTGTATAAGTGTTAGTGTAGTGTCTAATGGTAAGTGTAACTGCTTAATAAGCTGACAAATCATCAATGATAAAAGGTGTTGTATCAAGATGACGCCATCAAAGAGTGAGTCATCAAAAGATGACCAACTAAAAGCTGAGGTACAAAGCTAAGTTAGTTAAAGTTGAGGCATCAAGCTGGGGGTCATCAAAAAGCCTGAGGTATCAAAGTTGAGGCATAAAAGCTGATGCCTCAGCTTTGATGACCCATCTTTCACACACACGATGTTTTGATGCCTCAACTTTGATGCCTCAATTTAATAACTTGGCTTTGGTACCTCAGCTTTAATGTGGTTCATCTTTGATTGACCTCATGCTTTGATGGCGTCATCTTTGATACCCACCGTATAATCTGATGATGGTACGCTTATAAGGCAGTTCCACTTACCATAGCACTTTACACTTCACTGTAACGCACACATACAGCTCTATCTCTGTATTCACACATACGCACATACACCTAGACACTTACGTTCACCCATAGACACTTACACTCACAAGGCGCACACACAATATATATATAGTATATATATATAATATATATATATATATAGTATAATATAATAGTATTACTATGAATATATATAGTATATATATATATAGCTTAATATATAATATACGTATATATATATATTTTGCATTCGCGCGATAATATGCGAGCATGCGGGCCAAGCGGCCGGGCGCAGGAACGCGGAAATATTGGCGCCTGCGCGGCGCACAGCGGGACGGGCGGTGATAGCCGCGGCGGGAACGCACGCAGCGGGTGGCGGGGATTGGCTTGCCTTGGCGGTGGGCTCAAATGCTGAAGGCCCTGGTTGCGGTTAGAGCTCTATGCAAACTAGTGGCGATAATTATTATCTATTCTCGTGAAATATTAATAATTATTCCTCACTGTAAGTATTTATTATATAAATATGATATCCACTTAGTAAAAATAAAACAATTTTTAATACAATCAGATAACTTGTGCACGCGCTTAACAGCAAAATGACTATGCTTAATGGAAAAATGAGTTGGGTCTAAAAAGATAATAAACCAACACAACACATGCATCAAATACAAGTAGACAGAAGCAAAGTTATTTTCAACAGACGAAT
>JABUQX010018128.1:0-25000 GCA_015478945.1 Trachelipus rathkii
AAAAGCTAGCAGGCATCCTTTTTTTTTCATTTTTTTAATGTCTTCCTCGTCTTTTCTTCAATTTCAAGGATTTAATGAAGTTCAATGAGATCATTTCCAGAAAAGATAAAAGAGAAAGAACTGCTATGAATATATAGTATCATAATATATATATATATATATATATATATATTATATATAATATAATATAATATATTAATTAATATATATATATATATATATATATATATATATATATATATAATATACCGTATATATATATATAATAATATATATATATATATATAGTATATATATATAATATATTATATATATACTAATAAGTATATATTTATAATATATATATATATATAATATATATATACTATATAGTATATACTAGCTGATAGCGTATATTTGTAGAAACATACGTTCTTCTTTTATATGTCATGGACTTGTCATTAAACAATTTTACTTACAGAAGGGATTGGTGAAGGTATAAGGGTAGTTTTCCATTATTGGAGGAACTGGGGGCTTCTAAATGAGGGAGATATCTCTGGTATGGAAAGAGATGGCCTTCCTTTACCATTTTCTCATATTTTGTAATATCCACCATACAGAAGTTGCAGTCATCATAGTGATTCGTTGGCTCTCGCCATATTCTGGGAATAGCCAAAGGCAATGCTTACCGTTGTCCCTTTAGCCACCTTCTAGGATGTTTTTACAACTTCCACATATAATATGAGGTGCCCAGTGCTTATCTTAGTCACCAATAGGCATATCCACAAAGTAGAGCCGTACGCTATCCAAAACTTGGTTTCCTTCACAATTTGGTGGAAATGTGCTAGAACTAAACATAATACCACACATCACAACAAAATGAATCTGCAATGTTTTACACTGTCTACTTGGGATTTTATAAATGTTTATTATATTATTAATATTCTGAAAATTATATAAAAGATATTTAAGTTTGGCACCTCACCTTCAATTATATCATTGCATTGAGAAATATTATATAATATATATATATATATATATATATATATAGTATATATATATATATAATATATAATAATATATATATATATATAATATAATATAATATATATTATATAATATAATATATATATATATATATATATAAATAGGGATGTGCCCGAATAGTGAAAAAGCCAAATACCGAATACCGAATATTCGGCCGAATACCGAAATATTCGGGCCGAATATTGAGCTTTGTAAACTGCCGAATAGTTATTTAAAAGTTCGGTCATCCATTTAGGGAAAAATAAAGAAAACTAACACTGGTCAAAAAAAAGGTGAGATTTTTCTTGGATGGACTTTTTGAGCAGATAATAGTAATTCCGGAGGTGCTGATTCCCATATATATTCTCGTGATTTTGCTGTATCACATCCGTTTCGTGCAATCATGGATCCCTAATTTTTTGCATCATTCGCCTAGCGAAATGACAAAATTCATAGTGCGCACTACGTAGGCTTGTAATAGACCGTTGACGTTCCCCATATATCGTATTCGGGAAGCATGAGGTAGCACATTCAGTCACTCTACATGTCGATGCCAATGACCTGGATGATGTCCATCATCCATCTGAATACAGTCGGATGGTCCGTCATTTGTTCACCCAGGTGAACTGAACGATCTTGGTATGAGAGTTGTATTTGCCGAAGTTGGCCTGAGCTGTTGGCTTCGAGGTTGCATGAAAAATGACTACTGGACCATGGCACAGGAGTAACAATTCTATCGTAACAGAGAAGCAGAGCTGCGGAGGCTCTGTCCAGTGCAGATGGTAACCTTGTGTAGTGCAGTGAAGTTGCAGGCCTACTATCGCTATGGGACTCCCAGCATACGAGTGCAGGTGAGTGCGACTGTTTATTGACACTTCCAAGAGCAGTTTTAAAGTGTGGTGTTGTGACACAACGGCAACAGGTATGCTTCGGTTCAAGTAGGGTACTCGGTAGGACGAGAGAGGGAGTATGCAAAAATCCAGACAGTTTGGAGAGGTACAATTTCAGGTACATGGATGGTAAATATATGCGTCGACCTCAAAATGTAAATCATTTTGCTGCAGTCAGCAAGCAGGTTCAACAAATAGTACGTGCTTCCTGGTGCTACTGGGAAGCCGGGCGGCAAGGATCACGTGGACTCAAAAGAGAAATGTGCCACCGATGGAAATCTTGACGCAGGTAAGGAAACCATCGTACGTGAACCGACTTGTACACGAGGAGAAAACATCATCTTACCTCCGCTCACTATAAAAACTTGGTTTGATGAAACAAATTTGTGAAGGCCCTGGACCATGGTGGTGAATGCTTCCGCTATACTATGCTCAACGTTTCCTTGTCTGAGTGACGAGAAGAAAAAAGCTGGGATATTTGAATGCCCACAAATACGGACACTCCTCCGTGATGCTGCCTTTGCTACAAACAATGACTGTGTTAGAGGCAAGAGCGTGGATTTCTTTTTCAGATGTAGCACAGAATTTTCGGGGGAACAGGAAAGCCGAGAACCACTTACATTGTACAGGAACTGCTAGACAGTTTTCATTCTCCTGGATGTAGAATAAGTATAAAGTTGCACTTCTTACATTCTCACCTAAGAAAATTTCCGGATAACCTAGGCGATGTTAGTGATGAGCAGGGTGAACGCTTCCATCAAGTTCTAAAGTTCATGGAAGGACGTTACCAGAGGACAAGTGGGATATCAATATGAATGGCTGACTATTGTTGGAGCTTGATGAGGATATTCAGCACGTAATGCACAGTAGATCGTCTACGAGGAGAAAGTTACTACCATCCGTAGGTATGTTTACATTAACAAAACCCATTCCTTCTATACATTCATTGTTGTCCCATATTCACTGCTTTATTATAGTTTGTATTATAATTGTTTACATATATCTTCAAAGAATGTACATATCAATTGCGATTTGGTTTCTCTCCCTTTCATATATCCAATATATATGATATATATAATATATATATATAATAATATATATACTATATCATATATATATATTATATAATACTATAATATAATATATATATATATATATATATATAATATATATATTATATAATATATATACGGTATATATACTATATATAATATATATAAATATTCTATATATATAATATATCTATATATATATTATATATATATATATATAATATATATAGTATGATATATACTAATATATATATATATATATATATATATATATATATATATAATATAATATATATATTCCAAATAAATTGTGATAAGACCCTTTTGAAAAAGGTAAAAATCATAAATTTTACCAAATCTGTGTCACACACAATATCTCACGAATGCGATGTGATATGCAAAACGATTACATTTTTGGAATCAACACAATAATCAATTGCAAAAACCCCGTCCAAGAAATTCATGTTTACCAGTGTTAATAAACAAAGTAATAAAACAAAAAGTAATAACTATTTCTTACTATAGCAAACCATTCACATATTAAAAATAATTAATGAAAATTGAAAAATTTTGTAGTTAAAGATATTAAACTACTTCATTTGAATAAGCTCTAAGGTTAATATGACAGAACATTAGCAGTTCCATTTTCAGGGGATAACCTATTTCTTGTGCTTCATAAATATTTCCTTCTGCTCTTAAAAATATTCTTTCACTTTCGACGGTGATAACGGTGGAACTGAAAGGTATTTTATTGCTAGCTGTTTTTTCAAATTCATAAACTATTTCCAGTGTTTTTCGCACCAATTGAAGGAATATCATTGTCTTCACTGTCTAAGTAGGCAAACTTATATATTTGTTTATTTCTTGATGTATTTCCGTATGTAGCCTTTTAACTTTTATGTACGATAATCACATCGTCAGAAGAATGGGTTTCTTTTTTCACTCTCACTTTCTTTCTGTATGAGGATTTTGATGCCACAATTTCTTTAAAAACAATCCATTAAAAAGTGAAAATGGAACCCTCAGCTTCACTTTCCCCACTACAAAAATCCATCGTAAGCAGAAGAGTCAGGAGCTAAATTTCATGCATTTCTTTCCATGCCTCAAAGACCATATTTTTAACTGATTCATCTGATTCATGTTGAAGAAATTAGCTTGAATCCGCAGATCTAAGAAAGTAGGCTACACACAAAGATTTATCACACTAGAAACTTAGAAACTCTTTTTTCTACTGATTTCTTAGCTTCAACGAGTGTAATTATTCTCCACTGAAGCTTTTGCTTTTAATTGCTTATTTAAAAATAGATTTAATTGCTAAAATGGAAGGGATCATTTGGGCGACTGTTACTTCCCGTTTAATGCTTATTTTAATGATGCCAATGTCAATGCCGTTCTTAGTAAATGGAATTTTGCCAACTGACCATCAGTCCAAAATTTCTGATTGATTCAGAAGCCGGTAAGTATGGAAGGGGAATTTTGTTCAAACATCTTTAAAGCATATTAGTAAATTTCCTGTTCCAGCATGTAGAAACGTCTTGAATTAATTTATGCTGTTTGACATTCAGCTGCATCCTGTAAAGTTTTAAGCTTTGGCAGCTGCAATTGCTGATATTGGCTGAAAATGAAGAGGATTGCTTCTTGCAAGTAAATAATTATCGTTAGCAGACACTCTGAACATAAATATTGAATCGTGAAATGCATAGTTGCAACATGTGACCTGAATAAAACATGAAATTGATAGCAAGTCACTCTCCCTTATACCAGCTATCATGTTTGGTCCATTATCCCGTAGCACTAAATGAATTCTATTTTTTAGAATATTGAAAAATGTCAAATAGGCCCTTATAGGATCTGAAAATGACAAAGATTTTCGCCAATATTGGCTACAAAATTTAGGCTATATTTTAATATTTTTTGGAAAAATAAGTTTCTAAAAATTCAATTTTAAATTGAAATAACTTTCCCTTATGTTGACGTAATTTATTGTTTATAAAGCTCGATATTCGGCCCGAATAGTTTCGGCTAAAAGCCGAATACCGATATTCGGCAATTTTGGCCGAATAGGCTGATAGGCCGAATACGAATACTTATCCAGGCATATTTCGGCAACATCCCTAATATATATATATATATATCTATAAGTATATTATTATATATATATATATATATATAATATATATATATATATAATAATATATATTTAATATATAATATATATTATAAGAATACATATAATAAATATCATATATATATATATATATATATATATATATATATATATATATATATATATATTCTTAAGCATGCAATCCTCATAAAACATTAACAACAACAACTGACTTTTACTCAGCATGATGCTGGTTGGTAACGACCCTACAAAATGAGATGCTGATAATTAATTTATGCTGTCATAACATAAAAATGGTCGATGCTAGAGAAAAACAAAATATATTTGGAATCTGCATTAAAAGCTATAAAAAACAATAAAAAAATCAAAAGAAACAAAAAAAAAATTTTTTTTTTGTTACATTGTGTTATCAAATAATTACCTATATTACACTGATTAGTCTTACCCATTCTTCCTTACCCATTCTTCCCCAATCTAGAAGATTAGCCACATAAAAAAATGGTTCCACAGCATCATCCATTCTCTTCTTTAAGGACTCTTTGAATGGCTTCAGCACATCTGATTTGTTAAGCTTTATCCAGACTTCAACAGCTTCTGATAAGTTTGAGGAATCTTTTTGAAGCTGCGAGTTTGAAATTAAAGTAATAATTTTATACAGTATTATAAATTATTTCTAAGAACTTACGCAATGAATACAATTTAATGAATATGAAACATTTGATTAAGTTAACAAAAATTTTATACAATGCATACTAAATCAAGAGCTTTAGTGACTTCCTTGAGTATATTCTGAAGATTGATAGCTTCATTATGCAAATGTTACATAATTTGTTTCATATTATTGTCCATATAAGCATCATTTTCACTGAATTTCCATATACTTGAAAATTGTTTTTACTCGGGTGTCTATGCAACCGAGATGAGACTTCCAGCGGGTGTTATTTGGAATTTGTTGCGTGAGCCTTCTTTCTTTAATGCAACCCTATAATTAATTAATTCAGCTTTTATATTCTTAACATTTTCATTAAATGATCAATAAATATTATAAATAATCAAATATTACATGAGATCTACTAATTTAGATAAACATTAAAATGTTTTACTTACTCCTTGATAATTAATACTTGCACCTTTTATGAATTTACATTTATAGCTTATTTTTATTAATGAAGCTACTTACATTAGGCTGGTGATGATTACAAAAGTAATTTTGCACCTCAACAACATGCTTCATCACCATTTTAGGAATAGCGTCATTTTCCAAAAGGTTTATATAATGTTCTGAGCATCCATTTGTTATAAGTTTTGGATTCTTTAACTTTATAACTTCCTTCATCTTTTCCATTTTCATTTCATTATCTGTGCATACTGCAAAAACCTAAACATAGTAAATAAATAATAGGCCATATTATTATCCAGAAACCTAATATCATGCATCAATTTTGAATTTTGATTATCTTACCTCATGCAAGTATTATAACTACAATTTATGCAATAAAGTTTTACGTTATATTTCTTTCCCATATTTTTCCTTAACTTCTATCAATTTTTCTGTAGCTTGTGCACAAAATTCTGCTGTCTTTTGAGCATTTCCACAATCAATGACATTTAGTAAAAATGAATCACCTGTGTGTGTGTAATGATGTGGCTAATATTGGGTCATTTTTCACTGAAGACCATCCATCTTGTAGAAGCGTAATCGTTGAATCACATAGACATTTCTTAAGCTTGCATTCAATATTCTCATGAACAGTATCCAATAAAGGACCTGCAATTTCCTTTCTAGTAAGAGGCACATATCCGGCTCTTAAAGCATTTATCATTTCTTTATACTGTTGTGTTTCTGCAGCCCGAAATGCGATGTTATTTGCGTAAAAGAATCTTGCAATGCATTCATCAATGTTTCTTTTGTGCTGCTGCTGTTTGCATAGCAAATGTACTTATTGTTGGCTGTAATAGTCTGGGCTTTTTGGGAGTTTGGAATGGAGAAACTGGGCTTATTGGCGGATGTGGACTACTACCTTGAGATGTAGATGGAGAAATAGAAGAGGAATGTGTCATGGTGATATTTTGTTTGAATGTAATGGATGAGGGGGATAAATCAGTATCTATAGATAATGGTTGGTCAATTGCAGCAGTTCGTTCATCAGCTTCATCTATTTTTTTTTTCATCAGCTTCATCTATTTTTTTTTTCATCAGCTTCATCTATTTTTTTTTTTATATATAATAGATGGTTGTTTCATATTCCTAACAAGAGAATTTTTTTTTAGCATTATTATTTTATTATTTAATTATTATTATTATTATTCATTATTATTATTATTATTTGTTTATTAAATACCTGCAAATTATATATATTATTATATATATATAATATATATAAATATACTTATATATATATATATATATATATATATATATGTATAATATATATATATTATATTAGTATATTAGGCTATATAATATATATATATATATATATATATATATATATATATATATATATTAAATATATAGTATATAATGAATATATATATACGTTATAAATATATATACATATATATATATATATAATATATATATATATTTTGACAAAAAACTAAATTATTTACCAAGTTTTAACACAAAGCTATTTGCTAACTCTATAGGCTCAACATTCCACGACTAAAGCACTAACATATGTGTAACAGCAAAAAATTCTAAGAGCAAAATGATCACAACATAAGAGCCTCACTGATTATTTATATTCAGAAAAGTTCTAGAATATTCTTAAAAACATTAAGAATTTTAATTCACATTTAATTGGCCGAATGTTTCTGATTTATTTTGAAATTATCAAGAATAATTCTAGAATCAGTAGAATGTTCTGAAAAGTGAAAACATCAGGAACAATTTTTTAATGTTTATTATTATTATTATTTTTATTATATATATATTATATAAATATTTATATATATATATATATTATAAAATATATTATATTAATAATATATATATAATATATAGTATATATATAATATATATATATATATATATATATATAAATATATATATATATTATATAATAATATAGTTTAAAACATAATAAAGGAAAAGAAAGATCTACCTATATGCATATGTATATAAATTATATATGAAGGAAATATTGAAATAACGCTTAAATATTCTATATATAATATATATTTTATATATATATATATATATATATATATATATATATATATATATATATATATATATATATATATATATATATATATATATATATATACCGTATATATATATATATATATATATATATATATATATATATATATGGGGGAGAGAGATTTTGCTTGATTTTGTCCATTTTGCCCTGGTTTTTTCATATTTTTTTTTTTTTGGAAAAACCTGGGTATGTTGGGTTTTTAAAAAAAATAAAAAAAAATAAACATTTTGCCTAACCCTGAAGTAATCTAAACTTAATGTTTTTGAATATGGGAGAATACAGGGAGATTGAAATTAAATTTGTGGGAAAAAATAGTTGGGATTTTGACAACTAAAGTTTTGGGTAATTTACAGATAATGGTAATAAAAATAATTTAGGCATATAAAGATTATAAAAACAAAATTGTTTATGGGTTATCAACAAGGCATGTAATCTCCACCACACTGAGGGGTAAAAAATCTTAGGAAAAATTTTCTTAGTAAGAAATTATATTTTTTAATTATAATCAAAAATTTTCATGCATATTAACTTAATATTGTTATGTGACTTCAAGATAAGCTGCTCATTAACATATTTAAACATATGAGAATTAATGTTACAGGATAATTCTTCAAAATCTTGACATCTAAAAAAAGTTATTTAGGATTTAATTTTTCCATTTTTTTTTTTTTTTTTTTTTTTTTTTTTTAAGTTAAAACCAGGGTTCGGGAGCTGGTGGGAATTCATTTTCACCCTACCTACAGAGCCATCTTATTTTAAAGCTGTGGCTCCTCTTCTGGCTTTGGAGCGTAATACTTTTGATGCTGAGACCGGCTCTGGCTCTGATTGTGATCCCCCTAAATGTTTTAATAGGGTGCTAATGTCACCCTGGAATATCAGCCTAAATTATTTCCTGAAAACTGAAAAAGATATTTAAAGATATTAAAATGGATTAAGTAGTTAAAGCTAAAAGATAAAATTTAATGTTAAAACTAGTTGTAACAAAAATATTTACAACAGAAGTCAGAAGACAAGAATATTAATACCTCCAGTTCCACTGAAAATGCTTACCATAGCTGACTCCAGCTCCATCTCTTACAAATATGTTAAGCTCCATGACTATGAGCTTTGGCGCTGGCTCCTTAGCCTTGGTGAAAACATTTATTTTATATAAACTGTAATACCAATTTTGTTTTTATGATAACTCTTTTTGTGTTATTATTGTACTTTTAACATAGCCTAGTGTTTTACTAATTCTAATTAATGTTATTTATTAGATTTAAATTTATACTACCAACAAGATCTATTTATTTATTTTTGTAGAGTAACTAATGCTATTTAATTTGTTGACGAGTTTATATTATTAATAAAGGTCTAGGCTCATTTCTTCATGTATTAGTTTCATGCATGTAATGTATGGTATATTTTTTTGTAGAGGCAGAATGAGTCAAGATCAGTTTCTACTCAAGTGGAATAATCATCAAAACAACTTTGTTGAGGTTTTTAATTTTCTACGTACGCAGGATGCCTTTGTAGATGTAACATTGGCCTGCGATGGAAAGTCATTTTCAGCTCATAAAGTTGTGTTATCAGCATGTTCACCATATTTCCAGGTAAAAAAAAATAAAAATACTTAGATTTGTAGAGTTATATTTTTAAGTTATATTGCTTGAAATTCGTAACTGAATTTAAGAACTAAATCATAAGATGTAAGAAAGTATATTGCCATTGAACGAAGGATTTTTGTGGGTTGAAACCACCTTTTTATTATTCATTTAAGTAAATGTGAAAATAATAAAAAATTATAAAATTATTTTACATCACTTTATTTAAAGGTTTAATAATAATTTTGCTCTTCACTCCTAATACACATAAAAAATTTAGGAATATGGCTTAAATTTAAGGATTTTTGGATAATCAAGTTCATTAGTATTATAGCTACGGTTAGAGAGTCTTTTTAAATTTTTGAATTTAAAAAGAAAGGCATAATTTTGAGGGTTCGTTTTATCTTGATGTATTTAGTGTTTAATGTGATATCATCATTCATTCACTGTTAAAAAAGTTGAATCTTTTGAAAGAATTTAATAACTTTACTACTTACATTGTCATAAATACTATGATGTCATAGACTCATTCGTTTAAGGGTCATTATTAATATTTTGAAGTTTGTTACACTGTTTAAAGCTGTAATTATGTGCTAATTTATGGTTTACACTAGAATACTGTATAAATAAAGTATCAGTTTGGGTTATAACATTAAATTTAATTTAATATGATTTAAATTATATATTATTTAAAAGAGTTTTCAAGAAATTATGAATATTGTTTATAAGAGTTTTCATGAGATTATTGTTTATAATAGTTTTCAAGAGATTAACAAAGAAATTCATGTTTGGGATAGACATTTTGTGGTTTCCATTTTTAAAGCTATTTGTGTCCTTTGTTGTA
The DNA here is from genome assembly GCA_015478945.1 of Trachelipus rathkii. NCBI lineage: Eukaryota > Metazoa > Arthropoda > Malacostraca > Isopoda > Trachelipodidae > Trachelipus > Trachelipus rathkii. Next base: position 10,712 of record JABUQX010018128.1, read on the forward strand.
GATACAAATGATTATTTTAATTTTTAATGACAACATAATTTTAGAATGTTATTTTTTATCATGAAATTTATTGCAATTTCAACTATAATATTTTAGAATGATAAATCAAAAGTACAAGAAATGTAATTATATTGCGCTACTAATAAACATGGAGTATATAGTAATATTTTTATAATCTAAAAGTTTTACAATATCTATGCTTTGACTAAATAATTTTATTTTGTACAAATATTTAATTCTTACAACTCTACAGATTGTATTTTATGTCTCCATAATTTTCTTTTTCTCTTTAAGACTTTGTTTCAAACAAACCCGTGCAAACATCCAATTGTATTCTTAAAAGATGTTAAAGGCCAGGATATGGAAGCTCTTATAGAATTTATTTATAAAGGGGAGGTAAGTTTTTCTTTTTATTGAATATATAGCTATATATATATTTTTATACAATTTTAAAGGTTTCATATTTGCTATTAAAATAAAGACTGTGGAATATATATAGCTATATATTTTATTACATTTTCATATACTGTATATTTTTGCATTATTATTATAGAGTTAATTTTGTCAGATTATTTATATTTAAGATCTAATATTAGTGTTGCACCGATACCAAATTTGAGAACCGATACCGATACAAGTACTCGCTATTTTTTCATTGCCGATCCGATACCAAAATTTTTTGCCGATACCCGATACCGATACCGATACTTTATTTTTTTAGGCCTAATATCATATATATGTATACTATATATAATAATATATATTATATATATATATATTAATATATTATATAATTATAATTTATAATTTTATAAATAAAAATTAATTAATATATATCTATGTAATATATATTGTGATGCAGGTAAACATTCGTCATCCGCAACATTAATTAAGATCAGCTCCGCATTCCGAGCTTTGCCCTGGTGGTGTTGCGCGGGAATATTTATTGCGAAGATTTGATAAAGAATTTAAAAATAAAATACTTAAGATGAATCTCAACGAGGCACATTAAATGAGAGAGCAATTTGACTCGACTCAAACTGTGTACATGTCCGCCTTGATTATATAGTATATATATATATATATTATATATAATATACATATATATATATATATTATATATATATATATATATATATATAATATATATAATATATAATATATAATATATATATATATATATATATATATATATTATATATTAGTATATATATATAAAGCCGTTTGTTTTTAATCTGTGCTTACGAATCGTAAGAAATGCTCGAATTTGCCTTCGTTTTTGTGTCAAACTTACCAAAAAATTGTAAGAAATGCTTTCCAGACGTCAGGAATTTCTTAACTCTGTAAGGTTGCTATTTTCCCGTGCTAGCCGAATTTCAGCACCTTTCTTACGAAAAAATGTAAACAATAGAAGATGGCGGCGTGTTAGGCCCCGCTGAATTGATGAATTTTCATTCAATATAAGTCAGCTTTAAAAATCTAATTTCTTCCAAACGGATAAATCCATCACAAATAGTTTATCAATTATCTGTAATAATAAACCATTTCTTTTTTTTTTATTTCTGCTTATTCCAAAACCATGTACTCTATCTAACAATAGCTGATTCCAATTGTTTAAAAAACAAAAAGTAAGTTTAGCACGAAATGCGGTCGTTTAAACTGGGAAATTCGTGCAACAACTGGGGTGGGGGCATCTTCTTATCGAGCTAAGCACAATGACAAAAACAAACACAGCTCTAAATTAAAGCAAAGGAATACTTAAAATTCAATTTCTAATCTTAAACGCTTCGTATTATACTTACGATAAGGATGATATAACTAAAGGAAATTAGTGCCCAAGTAAGTAATTTGTGGGCTTGCTAATTTATTATCGCAATCCCACTAATTACATTACTTGGGACTAATTTCTTTATTTCTACTCCTTTAAATCATTCTGTAGCTCTAAGGTCCCCCATACACAAGCCTTTGTTATTTGTATTCTTATTGGAAGTTTTTCCAATGAAGAAATCACCTTTTTCAGTAAATTTTCTAGCTTTAGCCTTTATCCCTCCAAACATTTTGATAAATTTCTTTACTCGTTCTCGATAACAACCCTAACACATAGCAATAATATGATGTTCCAACTTCCTGTTTTATGCTCGCTTCCTGCATTGGACCCCTTTCCATTGTTTGGACCCCTTTCCAGATTAAAACATTCTAAACAAAACTCCAACAATGCAAGTTTCTTATATCTTTTATTAACAACACTCAATTGGCAGTTTTTTAAAAATTAAAAGAAAAAACATCTTCATGAACTTGAGGTCACATATCGTTTCCAAATATAAATGTGTCGACTATGTAGGTCAAACTTTTCAATAACTAAAGATGCGAGCCTTCCAAACACAAAGACAATTTCCTTCCGAACTAAATCTCTCCATCTTTCAAACCAGAGAATTTTAAACTGTAGAGATTGCTCACTGGACCTCAAGTACCCTAGATACCTCTTCAAAAATTCTCAATTTTTCAAAAATGCTTCTACAGATGAGAACTTAAAAATTTGGAATCTTTAATATAAAAACACTTAGACCTAACCCTTAACATCCATAGGATTTCCTTGGCACTCCTGATTGCTGAACTAATTGCCTGAAATTCGTGCAAAAACGAACAAGATTTCTTTATGAGGTTACTTTTGTTTTGCAAGCAATTGGAATAAGATGCTGTGATAGAGCCGTCGATTTCAGATAAAGAGAAATAATTAAAAATGGTTTATATTGCTAAAAATTGATCAACTATTGTGCATTCATTGTTAAATTAAAGAAATTTAGATTTAAAGCTAATTTTATTGAATGAAAATATTCATCAAACTCCAAAAAAATGACGGCGTGGTGGGCACCTACCACGCCGTCATTTTTTTGTTTGCACATTTTCGTAAGAACGTGTAAAATTCATTCAGCAATCACTGGAAATAGCAACTTTATAGAATTTTCGAAAATTCCTTACGTGTGGTAACTATTAAGCATTCTTTGGCGATTTTGCGCTAAAACGACTTCAAATTTCAAAGGCATTTTTTACGTTTCTCGTAGAGCACAAATGTAAAAACGAAAAATAACCGATATTAACATACAGTAGGTCAGATAGATACGGAATTTATCAGACAAATTGGAGGATATTTATATAGTATACTATATACTGATTATATATCATAATAGTATATATCATATATAATATTATATGAAGTTATTATATATAATATTATATATATTTATATATATAAGTATATTATATAATAAATATATATAACCGTATAATTAAAAGCTAAAATTAGCAAAAGACAGAGAAATTCGAAAACTTTAATTTTCTAGAAAGGTTTAAAGCTGCGTTGTCCTTCAAAGTCATCGAGTTCATTGCAAGAAGAATTTTTAAACATTCTTTGTCTGATAAGCAAGGGGCTGAAAACCGCCTTCTATCAAATGCTTGCTTTCGTGAATGGTGTTGATAAGTTTAAAAACCTTTCAACTATCAACACCACTCTGCAGCAATGCCGGACATGGTAACGTGATTATATATATATATATATATATAATATGCTATATTATATATATATATATATATATATATATATATATATATATAATATAATAATATATATCTATATATATATATATTATATATATATTAATATTATATATATATATACCGAAATCAATTTAAAAGACGAAAAATGTGTGGTATCGGTTAAGGAGTAATCGGCAAAATTTACCGGATACCGAGATACTACTCTCCAAACTTCCCGATACCGATATCCGGTACCGATATTCAACAAATCGGACCGATACCACCGATACCGATACCGATACCCATGGTAAATCGGTGCATCACTAATATATATAATACTATATATATATAATATATAATATATATATAGTATATAAACTATATATACTATATATATATATATATATATATATATATAATATATATATATATATTTATTTTTATAGCAATTTAAAGGTTTCATATTTGCTATTAAAATAAACACTGTGGTATATATATATTTTATTATATTTTCATATACTGTATATTTTTGCATTATTATTATAGAGTTAATTTTGCCAGATTATTTATATTTAAGACATTTTTTCATGTTCATGCATGATTTTCGTTTAATTACTTTTATTTCTTCTTCAGGTTAGTGTTTCACAAACAGAACTTGGTTCTCTTATAAGCACTGCAGAAAATCTGAAGATCAAGGGGTTAGCAGAACCTGAAAGACCTTTGGAAAAGTCTGTTAAAAGATTAGCCTCTCCACCTAGAATACAAGGAAATGCTATGCCACTTCAACATGCTCCAATAACACTTTTTCAACAATCTAGTCCAAGTGCCAAGAGAAAAAGAACAGAAACATATGTGAGTCATTGCGCTTATACTAATAGTAGAATCAGCGAAAAAGAAGAGAAGTTACCCCCAAATGCTTTGAGTGCCGACAATGGTCCATCACAAGTATTGTTACTTCCTCCACATGACTCTGGGACTCCTGTAGCGCCAACCGATTTGACGCCTCAGCATTCGACATCTTATGTTACACACCATCCATCATTATCAGCAAACAGTGAAGCTGGAGGAGTTCTTTACTCTGTAGCTGGGTCAGCTATATATGTTGGGTCCTCTCAAGGTGGGGGTAGTAATGCCCGAGGTGATATTGTGAGAGAAGTATATCCATCCTCAGCAGATTCCTATAATAGTAATCCAAACAGTAATAGTAATAACGATAATGGTAATGATGACCCAGGTCCTTCAGGTGTCCAAACACCTCATCAAAACGAAACTTCAACCATGGTAAGTTTTTTAAAAACCAACCATTGATTCCATTTAAAATAATTAATAATAATAATATGTATTTTGTTTAATTTATTTATATTCTTCAGAATATAAAATTGGAACCCACTGTTTCTGTCCCGACTGAGGGTTGGGATGGTAGCAATCAAAGTTACGAAGATGGCGGAGCAGGTAGTGATGGAGGGGGTGGGTGTGTACCTACTCCAGGTGGTGGAGGAGTTATTGGTTCTTCTAGTGATGCTATTTCTTTGTCTCTCCCTTTACATTCCGAATTAACCGAACCTCACTTGCAAGATTCTTCTGCAAGGGTAAGTACCCCCCTTTATGTAATTGTAAATTGTTGTCAGGATTGTGGGTTAACTGTGGTTTTTTTTATGATATGAACTACGTACTTGATTAATTATCTATATACTTGTTTTAATGTTTTAAGAAATGGATAAGTTGAATGGTGACAGTCATGAATGTTCCTATTATAATAGATCATATTATTTCCATCCATACTTTAATTGTTGGTTTATAGTAATATGTTTCGCAGACTTTAGCTGTTTTGTGTTCTATCTTTCATTGACAAATTTAAGAATATATTAATGTGTAAAGTGGAACTGTAGGTTTAGTAAGTCTTGAATGAATGTATTATTATGTAAACTCAATAGGTGGAGTTCTCAAGATTTTGTCGATAACTTGACATGTAATAGTGTGAATATAAATTGAGACATATGTAAATAATTGGTCTCTACGCGTAATGAGAATAGAATAATGATAGTGTTGAAAACTAAATTCGCTACTGTTTTGTCAAGTAATTGCATTTTTTACAGTCAAAGCTTAAGATGATTGGTTGTTTCTAGATATATAAATTTGCATAGGTCGTTTCAAACATTAAATTTCTTTCTTGAATGAATATGTGCTACTACTACTACTGAAATCAGAAGTTTTATTTGGCAATAAGTTGGCTTGCAAGATATGGATCCAAGTCTCTCATTAAGTCAATTAAGTTCATGTACAGCTTAAATAAACTGGAATGATTAAATGTGTACAAATATTCTAACATTTCTTTATTAAATTACGCTGTTCTTTGAGAAAAGAAGGCATCTTTAATAAATTGCAGTTTATGAATAAACAAAGAAAAACTTGTGTATCCTGCTAATCAGTTCCAAGTTTCATGTTATATGCTCCATCTCGAAGAATCAAAAGGATTATGTTAGGAGGAAATTTCCCAGTTATTCATCGTAATTTCAAATCCCATAGTGATTTTAATCCAGAATGAGAACCTGGAAATACTTGCAATGGAGTACCAAATTCAGTTTTTTTTTAAAACTCGCTGGTAAGGGCAGAGTGCAGTTAAAGAAATAAATGAGTAGCTTGAATTATTTAGCTCTCCATATATCTGTAGTAAAATGATATCTGATCAGCCTTAGATACCTTCTCGAATACTGCTGATACCAATTTACTGTATTAACTTTTTTCATTTCTTACAAATATTTTTTACTAGGCAATAGATATTTTGTTTGAAGAATTGGCAATAAGTTTTTATGAATTCCTTTCTCTTCTTTGAACTGTGAATGGCTGGTTAAATTTCATGCGATAAAATTAAAATTATTTTATTGTGATTTGGGGTCATTGATATGATAAATGCGAATCTTTTTTTTTTTCTGGGGAGAAACTCTCCTCAAAAACTCACTTATTTCACGGCTGGATCTATTGCTCTTTTGTGTTTCCCCTGTTCTAGAAAAACAAGACTCTCCCTTTTACTTATATTAAAATTTTTTGGACTTCTAGATTTTCTCTTCAATGATGATTTTCAATATGTTCATGAAGTGGCGTGTTGTACTAAATATAAGATTTCATGTTGAAAGTTATATAAAATAAATTTTTTTTTTTACATTTTCTTTATAGTTAAGGAAAGTTCATGGAATTCTGGTTCGGCCGGAATTTTTTTTGTGATTCCGGCTAATTCCGGTTTCCGGCGGAACTGAATAATTTAGTTCCGGTATCACCCTAATATTAATATAATATGGATAAGTAGTAGGAAACGGGAACGAATATAGTGATCTATCTACTCACTCACTCACACTCACCTGTAATTATATACTATATATAATCTTATATAATATTATATATATTATATATATATATATATATATTATATATATATTATATTTAATATTACTATTTATATATTTATACTATATATATATATATATATATATATATATATATATATATATATATATATTATATATATATATATATATAATATATATATATTTTTTTTATATTTTATGATAAAAAGTTAAGAAAAAAAGTCGGCCCCCCTAAATTTTTTTTTAGGTTTTCGTTCCACAGGCCTATAGGGGTACAACTTAGAATTATTTTCGTCTTAGGGGTACGCAATCAAAAAAGTTTGGAGACCGCTGCCATAAGGTATTGGGTTCTTAAATCTGGTGGTGATGTTTCCCATCTTATCCAATATGGGAAAATTGGTTCAGTCAGTGTTGATATTCCTTTAGATGATATTAAAAATACTATCAAACTGTTGGGTTTGAATACTTCCAGCATCCTTGACATTACAAGAATTGTGGCCTTTCAGAAATCTGTTGAACCTTCCCATATTCCAACCTTACACTTAAAGATCAAATTCCAGGGTACCTTGTCAGACTGAGTGTCGATTGGCTATTCCATCTATAAGGTCTACTCGTGGGTTTACCCAGTTATGAGATGCTATAATTATTAGCAATATGCTCATGGGTCCTTGACCTGCAGAATTTCAGTTCGTTGTGCTAATTGTAGTGGCTTTCATAAATCTCCTGATTGTACTAATTCTCCAAAATGTTATTTCTGTGCTGGTGAACATTCAGTGACTGATTAACTGTCCAGCCTATCTCAAGGCTGTTCAATTGACGAAAGATTTTCCTGGTGTGAGCTTGGGGGCCAATAGTCCCCCAACCCAGGCTTTTCAGAAATTGAATCCAGTTAAGAAGTTTATATCTATTAATCAGACTAGCCTATTAAATCAACCAAGTCTGCTTTCCCACGGCCTATACAAGATTCCATTTGCCTACTCGTACCATCCATAAATCCTATTTTGCTATACTGGATGAGATGACTGATGTGGAGGAGGATAATGTGCATGATGAGGATCCCTTGGTGGGGACTGGTGGACACTTTCCTTCTAAGCATCAGCCTATTTGTATGAAATCAGTTTCTGATTGGGTAACTGGATTTCCCTGTCTCTCGCCCTCCCCAATGATTGTCAACCCCTTTGAAAGTGATTCTCTTCCCTGAAGTGAAGCAGTCAGGAAGAAGAACATATGTCCCCCCCCCTTCCTATTTTTGACTCATCAGTTGATGAAAATCTTGACTCATTGGGTTTTTGGTCTACTCTTTTCGGTAAATGTATTCCTGACTCCTCGGTAATTGTGTTCCTGTAATTTCCAAATTTTTTGGTGCATATGGTACTACACAATCTATTTGACATCTTCTACTTCATTACTTCTCATTATGGGCAGAAGTAATTTTGTATTGTGGAATGCTCGATCATTATTGAAAAATACTCCAGTTAAATATTATCTATACCACAACAAGCCCATCCTAATGGGAATTACGGAAACATGGTTGAAACCTTCCTTGACACCTACTTTTATTTGATTATTTTATTGTATGTAAGGATAGGCTAGGACTAATAGGGAGGGGGATGGATTGATGCTGCTTATTCATCAATTTCTTCCATATCAGGAGTTAAAGATCAAAGCTTTTCCCGAATGGGAAATTAGAGTTCCTTGTGGGACAAGTTGGTCTGCCCATGGGTATGTTGTCTATTATCTTATTTTACAACCCATGTCTGAATTTTGTGCAGGCTGAAATTGCACATTATAGGGACCAACTTCACCATCCTATGATACTGATTGGTGATATGAATGCTTATCACCCCATTTGGGAACCTGATATATTATCAGCATTTATTAATAAGGCAGGTGCTTCCTTGTTGGCCTATTCCTTGTTGAATTCCAATAGGCTATGTCTTCTTACCCTAGCGGGATTGCCTACATATATTTACCCATTTAATGCCAAGCGGATCTACCTTCAACCTCTTTATTGGTAGTGCCATCTTTGGGGATTTCATTGGTGCCCTGGTCCCTTATATGGGTAGTGACCATATGCACATCATTTTGGAACTACAGGACCGGGTTTCGTTAATCAATTTTTCTCAGACACAAATGGCATCTTCCTATCAACCTTGGGAAATGTGAAAAATATTCTTCTGCTACTAAGATTCACCTCAATAGTGATGCCTTTTTTGAGGATATGGTATCACAAGTTACACACACCATACAAGATTCTGTAATTAAATTTTTCACCTTTGGTTCAGGAAGATTTGGTAGGAGACCCTGACATTTCTGGTGGACAGATGAGTGCAAACACCTACAAAGGGAAAGGAATTCAGCTTTCAATTTATGGCAGACCTGCCTACTCCCGTCAATTATATTGCCTATAAAAGAAAAGCTGCCTTGTGTAGAAGGTTCCTTACTACAACTAAAAGAGAGGCATGGCAAAAACTTACTGGTAATTTGTCTTTGTCTAAACCTGAAACGCAGGCATGGAATCTTCTCAAGAAAATGTTGGGTACATTTTCCCCACAAAACTTTCCATTAACAGTGCATGGTCGCTTTCTTCTTGACAATCTCCAGAAGGCAGAGGTGTTATCCACCTTCTTTCAGCAAACTTTGTCCATTCCTGACCCACTGGCAGATAGACCCATTTTCACAACATTTATAAGGCAAATGTGAGTAGTTCCTAGTGACTTAGGTAAGCCTTTTCTCATGGAAGAGTTAGTAGTGGTTCTGGGATCCCTGAAAAAATAATTTAACGGCTGGTTGAGATTTTATATCAAATGAGTTCTTAACTCACCTACAGGATTTGTCCTTGATACACCTTTTATTGCTGTTTAATAAGAGTTGGCAGCAGGGTGTTTATCCTCAAACTTGGAAGCGATCTGTCATCCTGCCTATCTTGAAACCTTCAAAGGATGCATCCCAACCAGAGGCATATAGAGCTATTCACTAGTTGCCATGTATCAGTAAAGTTTTGGAAAAACTTGTCAATAACAGACTCATGAGGTGGTTGGACCACCATCATCAGTTTTCTGACACCCAATATGGATTTTGTTCTGGTAGGGGCACTATGGACTGTCTATTACATCTTGATTGCCTTATCCATCGGGCTTACCAAGAAAAGAAATATGCTTTGTTTCTCTTCCTTGATCTTCAATCAGCTTTTGATTCAGCTTCTCACAGTGGGATCTTATACAAGGCTGCAAAGATGAAAATCAGTGGAACCCCATTATTGTGGTTACAAAACTTCCTTTATGAGAGGGTCTTTGCTATATCTTTCCAAGATCAACAATCAGATTTTGTTTCCCAGACCCAAGGTGTACTGCAGGGATCAGTCCTCAGTCCACCTTTGTTCTCCATTTTGATGTCTGATTTTCCATTGCTGGACTCAGCCCATAGGTAGGATTGCTTATGCTGATGATGTTGCGTTGGTGTTGATTGCCCAGGTTTGTATGTAGAGAGTGATTTCTTCTATACAGGATTGGACATCTTCTTGGGGTTTGGGTATCAATCTTGCCAAGAGTTGCTTAATGTGTTTCACTAGGAAAAAATTTCCCTTTCTCCCAACTGTGTCCATTTTTAATAGGACTATTAATCTTATGAAACAAATTCTTGGTTTAATATGGGATGGCCCATACTTAACCCGGAACACCACATTGCCTATTTACAACAGACTGCCAATAGGTGACTGAACCTTATGAAGAGATTGACAGGTATCTCATGGGGGTCCTCTCGTACTTCTTTATTGCAAGTTCATCTTAATTATGTCAGAAGCAAACTGGATTATGGTAGTGTACTATATGGCTCTGCTGCTAGGTCTATTTCTCACTAGAAAAAGTTGGGCATCATACAGAATAAGGCCATCAAGATTGCTCTGGGAGCTTTCCCTTCCTCACCAGTACCTGCATTGTTGATAGTCAGGCTTTCCATCCTTGGCTTTTAGGAGGAAAGAATTGCTTAGCAGAACCTTTCTGAAACTTTCAATGGCTCCTCCAGATAATTTTATGCACCATGTACCTCTTTGTCTGACCAAACCTGCAATTCTCACCAAAGATAATTCATTTCCTTCTCGAGCATCTTGACTTTGCAAACATCTATCATACTTATTACCACCAATTGTGTCTATTCCGAATATTTTTCCATCTCCTCCTTATGTACATCTACCACTTACTTGTAATGATGATTTTCACAGGACCTAGAGAAAGGGTGATCCCTCCTACATTGCTTTGCAATTATTTGATGAGATCAAGAACACTGTATGGATCATTCACCTATCTTTTTACAGATGGGTCAAATTGATTTACTCTATTCATGCTACTTTTGCCTGGCGATTATTATCCTCATTTAAATATCACTCAGACTTGGAAATTAGATGAGCGCCATTCCATCTTATTTGCAGAACTGTTTGCCATCTGTAAACCCTTCCAATTTATCTTCACCTACATGACCCTTCAAAAAAGATCGTTGTCTTCACTGATTCCATGTCCTCTTTCCATATTTTGAAATCAAGGAAAAGATTCTATTATAATAAAATACAATGCTGCATTGAGAACTGTCTTCTTGCTCTATCTTCAAACGAGTTCTGGGACATTCATCTAATTTGGATTCCTTCTCACACAGGAATTAAGGGAAATGATATTGTGGATACTGCTGCACATTTGGCTCACAATCTTTTGAGTATCTTTATATTCCCCATGGAGAAGCCAGAATTACTTCTCCAGCTCCAACATCAACTTCTTGATGACCTGAAAAATGAATAAAATGTGTTTCTTTTCATCCATTTGGGGAGTTGTATACTGACCATTGCATCACAGATTTTTTAAGTAAAAGAACTGAAACAGCATTCTTTCACTTAAAACTTAATCATTCTGGTCTCAATGGACATCTCTTAATTTGAAAATGACAAATTCCCCTTTATGTCCCCATTGTCTATGTGTGGAAAATTTTGAACATTTTTTGTTGTTCTGTCTTAGATATGAAATTGCTAAAGAGAAGCTGAGAGCTGCCTATGGATCTTTGGGAGTATCTGTCCTTACCCTTAAAACCATTTTATCCTTTCTGGAGATCCCTCAAAGGAAAACCATAATATGCGTATTAAAATCAGTTGAGGATTTCTCATGAGTGCAGGTTGTTTATTATAATTTTGGGTAATAGTAGCACAGAGGGGCTTCACCCCCGATTTTTATAAAATTCACAGGATATACTCTAAAAAAATAATAATGAAGAATAAAAAAACAAATTTTGCGGCCTCTTTAGGAAAGAAAATTACAGCCTCTCAAAGTTGTTAAAACTCCCATAGACTTTTCATTTTTTATCCATCCAGGTTAGGTCTTATTTCAGGCCTTTCTAGTTCAGGTTATGATATGTTTTGTTAGGTATAAACAGAGAAATCTATGGTATGCTTTAAAATCTTATCATAATGAACTTGGATGGCCCTAAAACAAATGCGAGGCCCACTATTTTTTTTTTATAAGAAAAAGCCTATGGCGAAAATTTTTAACTTTGAGAGGCTGTAACTTTTTTTTCTAAAAGACTTAATCATTTTGTTTTCATTTTAATGCTTAATTATTATTTTTTTAGAATATATTCTGTGATTGAAATATATTTTTTAAAATAAATAAAATGGATATCAATTCTGAAATTGAAAAAACAATAGAAGAATTAAAATCAGAATATGACTCTGACCAACAAGATTCTCAGGTATGATATATATATATATAATGATATATATATATGGTATATAGTATAATGATATGTATATAGTAGTAATATATATTATTTTAGGGTAAGTATATTATTATTGATAGGTTATATAGTAGTATGTATATTTTAGTTAGAATTACTTCCTTGAGGTTATGAATGTCCTGACGATATGTCTCGAGTATGAGCACGAAAGCTTGACGTTCATTCATAATTTGTTATATTTAATATTTCCATGTAATTATAGAAAATATTGCTTAATGAAAGCGACCACAGAGGATTTTTACCATATTATTTTTCGAAAATATCAATTATAACTTTACTTTGACTATATGTAAATGCTATTTGTTCTGTTCGAGATATTAATTAATTAATTAATTAATTAATTAATTAATTAATTAATTAATTAAGTAAGTAAGTAAGTAATTAATCAATTAATTTAAAAAATAAGCCGTTGATCTATTTATATATCTTTGTATATATATATATATATATATATATATATATGATATAATATATATATATGTGATTTTTTAATATATATATTAAAAAAAAAATTTTTAGTTTTAAAATGTCGCATAGGGTTCTATTTTGTGAGGTTGCATGAACACTAAAGAAAATAAATATTTATTGAATTTGGATCATATTTAGGCACTGCTCAAAGGGTTTGAAAATATTAAGACTAGTTCCAAAATTTAAAGATTTTCCTATAACTCATATACCGGTATATATATATATATATATATATATATATATATATATATATATATATATTATATATATATTATATATATATATATATATATATATATATATATATATATATATATATATATATAATTATATTATATAATTATATATATATATATATTATATATATAGTGCTGTTCACACAAAAAAAAACCATTTTTTTCTATTAGCAATATTAAGTAATTAACTATTTTACAAATTTCAGACTTTTATAATAATTTCTTAAATAATTGCTAGGCCTAGGCTATATATCACAATCCCAGGAAAAAATTATTTGTTTTGGTTTTATACTTTTTATAATTATTTAGATCCCCCCCCAAAAAAACGAATGTTTACAAAAAAAACAACTGTAGACCGAAAAAAAAAAAACCACTCTAAATATAGTTATTTAATTTTTCGTTAAATCTTGTTTTAAAAGCATATTCTTATGAAAAATATTATTAAAAAAGAAAAAAAGTTAAATTTAATATGAAATTAAAGATAAAAATAAAAAATTTTATGTACTTAATTGTGTTCTGATTTTGTGATGATGTAACTGGTGTGTTGATCAGGAAATTTGCTGTGCTGAATAACCCCTCCTCCCTAAACTCCTTGAATAGATTTTCATCTTAACCCCTCATTGAATAGGTTTAAACCCCCTACACCCTCCTTGAATTGAATGAAGGGTAAGCCTGCACCATAAAACGCGTGTTGAATGCGTTCTAAAACCTCAAAGGTTGAAACTACACACTCGGCAATAGCGAGAATCGACTCTGCATACCTCAAACATACTAGCCAATTACCAAGCTCTCTGTAGCTCCAGAAATAAAAAGTTGCATAGGTGCATTAGAAAAGGGGGGGGTAAGGGGGTACTATCTGATACTAAACATGGTAAAGGTGATTAGTTGCATCATAAACCAGGGAATTGATTCAGCAG
>JABUQX010018128.1:30000-37500 GCA_015478945.1 Trachelipus rathkii
GAAATTTTCAGAGCATATATAATTGGGAAGGTAGACATTTTTTGTTTAGAGAAAATTTTTGTATGCCAACAGATTTTTCGCTGCTCATGGGAAACATTTCAAAGTTTTCCTTAGTTTTCTCGTGATCAGCTGCAAAACTATTGGGCATACCAAATATTAATCTAAATAAAATTTATTGCAATCGAGTAAATATTAAAAAAGTTTCCAATCAAAATCAAAATAAATATTAAAAAATTTACACCCAATTTCTTAATTTTTTTTTTTTTTTTTTTTATGCTACAAAAACAAATTCATGATAAATTTTTGTTCAATATACGAAATTTTCATATCATATACTACTAGGCAAGGTTCACGTTTTTTGTTTAGCAGAAATGTTTTGTAAAAGTTAATATTTAATCTAATATTATTGTTTTGAAAATTTTCCATGCTCCAAAGAAATCCGTTCTCCATACATAAAATTTATTTAAACATTTTATGTATCTTTCCCAACTATACTTGCTCCGAAAGTTTCGTGCTGGATGATATGATAGTAAAGGTTATCATGATTTTTCTATTTATGTCTTGCCAAATTGAGACCCCCCCCATCATGTCCCCTTGTATAATTGTGATGATAATATTTTTTTGCCTTGAAAATTTACCAGCACCATTGGAAAGAGATTCAATTCTACCCAGAAAGTGTTTTAAACGTAAAAATAGGAAACTTGATGATTATGACTTTCAAAAGTTTGAACCGCTGACGCGCGTCCCCTTAACCCTTTGATGCGATGAGTGATTCCGCTTATAAATAAAAAAAATTTTGTTTTTAATATCTTCATTAGCCTCTATTGTTGGTGTTTGATTTTTTTTTTTTTTTTTTTGATGCCTCTTCTAGGCATAGAAAGAGGCATGCTCTCCCGGAGTATATAAAAATTACGTGCAATTCCCTTTTTATTCTAAATTCTAAGACTTTTAGTATTGGGAATATACTGTATTTATATATATTATAGATATTATTATATATTATATATATCATATATATATATATATATAATATTATATATATATAATATATATATATATATATATATATATATATTATCTATATATATATATATATATATATATTTTATATATATATATATATATATAATATATATATATTATATATATAAATAATCGTGAGCGTCATTGGAGTAAGACCATAAGCGGTGGAGGAGCTTCAAAAGCGAGGTGTGATCATTCTCATATCTAAAATAGATATTCTAGCCTGGAAACCAACCGTAAAACAGTTTCTCTCCCTTGTAAAACACAAATATACGTCGCAGTTTAATGCATTGTCATAGTTTTTTATTGCAATGCTTACAGCGTTCTCTCTTGACCCAATCCTTGTAATGGTTTACCAGTCATCAAGCTACAGACTCGCAGGGCGAACAGACACCAGCTTTCTCTTTTATCGGAATTTGTTGCGGAATCTTGAAAGATCTTCCTCATTTTTTAGTTCCGGCACATATCAGCCCAGATGCTATGTCGCCTTTGAAGTTGGCATAACTGGTAGAGCTTACCCTTTTGAAGTTTACACGGCGGTATAAATACCGCGCGTTTACTACTCTCTAGTCCAAGCAGTTAAAAAAAATCCTCCTTACCACTTCTTTGATTAAATCTGTCTGTATCATTCAATTATTATGTCGGACAAATCGACGCCCCCTATATATTTTATTGTACTCATTGGTGGCAAAGGGCAGTGCAATTTGATATTTTATTTCCTTTTCCCGCCATCGACGGCATTTACCTACTAGATCCACACCCGCATAATTTAAACAACATTTACAGACTTTTTGTCCAACCCCTTTACTGCGATGCTGTATGTTTTTTGTTCGACACAAGTATCGTAGTTTTCTCTACCTTCCGACTTTAGCTTCCTGTCTGCATTCAAAATTAAGTCGATTTGGTCTAATTGTCGACAAACATAGCATTCTTTTCTCCAAAGCAGTTATCAAAGGTAAGGAGGCGAACCAATTGTCATACATACCTTATAGTTCTAGTGTTGAGGAATATCTTTTGTTTAGTTCGAAAAGAACAATAGGCTGAGGAATATACTAACTTTAAGAGTCCCATCACGGCATTTTACCCTACTGGATCCACCCGCATAATTTGAAACATAAACAGGCTTATTGTCCAACCACTTCACTGCGATCCTGTCTGTCCTTTGTTCGACAAAAGTCGTAGTTTTCCTCTACCTTCCAACTTTAACTTCCTGTCGCCTTCAAAATTTAGTCGATTTGGTCTAATTGTTGACAAACATAGCATTCCTCTTCGCGAACTAGATCATTGAGTTAATGCGAACCAATTGTCATAAATACCTTATATTTCTAGTGTTGAGGAATATCTTTTGTTATTCAAGGAACATATGCTGAGGATATCGTAATTTTCGAAGTCCCATCCGACGGCATTTACCTCACTGGATCCAACACGCATAATTTGAAAACATGAACAGGCTTATCATGTCCACACTTTACTACGATGCTGTCTGTCCTTTGTTCGACAAGTACCGTAAGTTTCGTCTACCTTCTGACTTTAGCTTCCTCTCTGCCTTCAAAATTCAGTTGATTTGGTCTAATTGTTGTTTACAAACATAGCATTCCTCTTTTCTCCAAAGCAGTTATCAAAGTTAGGGAGGCGGGTAGGGAGGGGAACCAATTGTCATAAATACCTTATTTTTCCTAGTATTGAGAATTACTTTGTTAGTTCAAGAATTATGCTGAGGATATATTTCTCCATGCTCGCATATATATATATATATATTATTAATATATATATATAATATATATATATATATATATATTATATATATATATATATATATATATATAGTATATATTATATTATATATACATTACTACTATATATTATATATATATATATAAATATATATCTATATATATATATATATTAATATTATATATATATACTATATAATATATATATATATATATATATATATTTATATCTATATATATATAATAATAATATATTTTATTACAACTTAGTTATATATATATATCGTATATAATATATATATATTACTATATATTATAATATATATATATAATATATAATATTATATAATTATATATATATATATTATATATATAAATATATATATTTATATATTATATTATATATAGTATATTATTTATATATATAATATATATATATTATTATATATATCTATATATATATATAATATATATTATAATATATTATATATATATATATATTATATTACGGTATATATGCGATACCCTTGCCGTTAAGAGACAGCATTGCATCACCAAATCGAAAAGTCGTATAATTTTCCACTGAGTTGGTTAAATTTATAAATTTACTTATTTACAGCACTAACTGTATCATTTTGATGAAAAATAAACTAAAATAATCCAAGTTTAAAAAAAAAAAAAAAAAAAAAGAATAAAAAATACGTAGCCTATTCCGAATAAGTTTTTTTTACATCATAGATATACTAGGCTCTAGTATGCAAGATATAAGTTATTTCACTTTTTTTTTTAACAAATCATTAATTACACCATTATAACATATAAAAAGTATTTTTTCAACATTCAAAAGACAATTTATCTATTTTTAAATTTTTTTTCAAAATTGCAAGTGCAAGGGTTGCAACATTTTCGCCGATTTTCAAAAAGCATCCACTTCGGACAACTAATAAAACTAGACTGTAAAATATTTCAAGCTTTTTTCGATTTGGCTAACAAAATCGAAGTTCTGTGGCTTACGAAATCCAAGCTCTGTGAATCAAAAAATGCCAAATAAACCTTAAAAACTCGTATTATAAGGGTCAAAATCGACTGAAATAGTTATGAGATAAAAATGCATCAGTAGGTATCAAAGGGTTAATACTTTTTAATTTATAAATTTTTAAAAATTGTATGTAAGAAGACAAAGTTGCAATCAAATATTATTTCATTTTATTATTGGAATTTTGGGATTTTTCTTATTTATTTCTTAAATTATCTTTAAAAAAAAAAATAATAATAATAATTTGCTGTGTAATTTATTAAATTACAAGTGGCCATTTTTTATTTATTTATTGCAAATATGTTTATATGGTTGTGAGAAAAATTAGTCATTCTCTTCAAGGATTTGTATTAGGTCAGCAAAGCAAATTTTTCCTTAAGTTTTTAGAATTTGTTTTTGATATATTTATTATTATTATTATTATTATTATTATTATTATTATTATTATTATTATTATTATTATTATTATTATTTTATTGTAGAAAATGCAAAACTATTTCCATTTTTATGAAAACTGATAAATTTGAATAAAATTACATTGAACTGCGATATTTCCAACACAAATGAATCCAAAGCCAAATGTGTTTTGATCATGAATTAAAAGTAATATTGATTTTAGTGTAACTGAGTTTTTCTTATATATTTTTTTAATTTTTAACATTTGGTGTTTTCTTTTTTTTTTTTTATTTTTTTTTTTTTTTTTTTTTTTTTTTTTTTTTTTTCTGGTATAAGTTTTTTTTTTGTAAAGGCAGTTTACTTAATCTTCAAAACAAGAATTAATATATCTGACATTCTGAAGTGAAGTTTTTGTTATGATTTTTGGTTGTATTTATCCAAAGTTTACGTGAAATCCTTTCATTTTATTTTTAGAATTTTCCTCACTTTTGAAACAAACTTCGCTTTGCAGAACAGCGTAAAAATGAATATTATATTAAAATTCAACCTTTACATCAAAAGTTTGATAGATCAAATATTGAGTATTTTGAGGTAGAAGAAGAATCCGGTCAACAATAAGAATCATAAAACCCCGATAATTCAGTGATGTTGGGAAAGGTCGAGTACTCAAACATTTAAAGTGGGGTTTTATTTTTTTGGCTATACTATAAATTATATTATATTTTGAGCACTATTGTTATAATTCTTTTGGCGGTTTTCTTGCTTGATCTTCATCACTCCTAAGACCTGGGGATGAGGTGGTGTCATGCCATCAGAAAGAAAAGGCAGTAGAAGAATATAACAAAAGTCGAAAGGAAGCCCAGCCTGTTACTTTAATTAATGAGAACTCGTCACAGACAGAAATCCACCCTAAATGCTTCATGGGACTGCGACGGGACCCTCACTATGGCATAAATCGTCAAATGTAAGGGTTCATTCCTTGGCCAAGGTGGGCCACAACCGCCCCCTTACAAAACCCCGCATTCACTCCTATTATGCACCTTTTATTCTCACTCTGCCAAACTCACATTTTCTCCTTCAAACCATTCGTTCACTCGACTAATCCATTTCTCTTTTCGGTCTTTCAGCTGGTCGGTTCCCACACACTCGCCACTATACATCCGCTTAACAACCGACTATCATTCATTCTTTTCCAATGACCAAACCATCTCAACAATACTTTCATTTATTCTCTCATTTACCCATTTCTTCAACCAACCAACTCTCTAATACGTTCATTCTCATTTTATAATTCTTCTTACACCTAGCATGCCCCTAGGATTGTCCATCTATATTATATTATATTCTTATTATTATTATTATTTATTATTATTATTTATTATTATTATTTTATTATTATTAACTTATTATTTTATTTTGATTCTTATTATTTAATACCTTCCTCCTCATGCACCTGGGCATTTCCCTGCTACAGATTTCTCCATCCCTTTGCGTCGGGGCTTCTCTCTGGCTGGCTGTCATGTTGGGCGGAATGCTCGTGGCGTCAAACTTCGGAATGTCAAACCCGTCCTTGGCTGGTGGTCTTCATCTTGTAGGAGGAAGTCGCCTCCTGGAGGTGGCCATGGCTTGATGCCGTCTGGGTCATAGACAATTTCAGCCCATGGATTTCTTATGTTGCGGGGGGTTCCCCCGACCTGCCCATTTTGCTCCTCCAGTTCTCTCACAGTCGTTCATCTCACAGTTCTTTCCTGACGTGCTAACTGTACCTCTACTATACCTCTTCAGCATCGCCTTCATCACATCTTATTTGAATCATCTCATTTTCGTAGTAATTGCATTTTTTGCCTTTCTATTGGAACTGAACATCTTGTTATAAGATCCTAACATCTCAGCCTTGTTCCCTTCTCGCTTTCATTAGGGATTTCCCCTCTGTTTTTTAAGTTTGCTAAACGGTCTAGCCGCATTCTTGTGTGCAGTGGAGATCCCTGTACATTCCACTCAGAGAAAAAAGAAATATTATTATTTATTATTTTATTATTATTATTTATTATTATTATTATTATTAATTATTATTATTATTATTATTATTATTATTTAATATTATATGTTTTCCAATCAATATGATTTTTGCTTTTCTGCTAAACTTAAATTTTTGCTACCAAAAATATTATACAAAAAGCTGAAATAATTACTGAGTATTTAGCAAATTATATCTGGTTTCCAAGGCATTTATTGCTTGATCTATAGTGTGACAAAAAAAATTATTTTATATTTTTGTTTGAGGTCTTAGTTTAAAAAATGTGTCTTCATTGTTGAATATTATTCAAGACAAAGATTTAATGGATGTACATTTCGAATCCAATGAAGAAGAATTGTTTTCTGAAATTATGACATCAGAATTTCTTTTCCAAGACATTAAGTTCTTGTTTTTTTTTGTTTGTTTTTTTTTTTTTTTTTTTTTTTTTTAAGAACATTAGGATAAAGACATGTAATGAAGCCAAATGGGCCTCTCGAAACTGTCCAGTCCAAGCAACGATCAGTAACAAACACACGCTCATGCAAATCACAAAGCACCCTAAGGGCTTGTCCATTAACATATATACGATACACAGAAGTCCTAAAGCATGTTTCATCGCAATCCACCAAAGTACCCTAAGGGCTTTCAATAACTCTCATGTGTGTGGCACAAGTCTATCAACTAAAGAAAAAAGAAAATTTATCTAAAGTACATTCTAACCACACCACACTACCTTTAAAAACTTTATAGTAATAACATGCAATATAACCTTAACTAAAAACCCTCCAATTTGGCTTAGTCAAAATATACGGTACTATATGATGCCCAAACCATCCATATCATTTTTTTCCCCCTCCAATCCTTTCTTAAATGATACAATCTGCACACTCACAACCTACTGTGGCAAGCCATTCCAAAATTTGACAACCCCTATTAATACTGATGAATGGTTTCTAAGTAAGATTGCCGTTCTTTTTTTCTTAATTTTCTTTTTTTCCTAGTCTCCCGTCCGGTCTCTACTATGGAAGACATTTAATTAGTCTCTGTATTATCATAGATGTTCAATTATTTTATATGACTTTATCAATGTCCTCTGAGGAATCGCCTTTCTCAGAAAAACATCTAATTCCTTCAGCCTCTCCTCATAGTCTTACCCTCAAACCCAGCAAATCTCCTTGTTTCTCTAGTGTTGCCAATCTTTCTTAGCATATCTAAGCCTTTTCTTTTAAATAGGGGCCCCAAACCTTGTGCACAATTACTCTAATACTGAGATATAACATATCCTATTATAACCA
>JABUQX010018128.1:42500-60574 GCA_015478945.1 Trachelipus rathkii
GAGGACTTATCATGGAAACCATCTTGCGCCGAGAAATATTTTTCAAGGAGTGCTCTGAGATTAAGTGTTTCGATGCAGAAAGGGAAGATCTGGTCTAACTGGACGGGGCAAAAAACCTATCTGGAGATGGGTATTATATATATATATATATATATATTATATATATATATATATATAATATTTATATTATATATATATATATATATTATATACATAGATTATATGAATATTTACATTTAATTAAATTTTTTTTCGAATATCTAGTTAGAATGGGATGATACAGAGTAAGAAGCAAGTCGGTTGGCGGTTTCTTTCTCATATTTTACAATACGTTCCCATTCTGACGTTACTAATTCTTTATGATGGTCAGACAAGGTTCCCCAATGCATCTGGTCCATGGCCAATCGTACACAGGAAGTAATAATTACAGGAATATTTGGATCTAAAGGGGGCCTAGTCTCAAAATTTGACCTGTTAGAATTCTGTGACGAATATAAAGGGGAAGAATAATTTCTGGTACAGCCTGGATCAATAGGAAGATTTCCGCTCGACGACTGATAAGATCCAGAGACATTGGTTGACCTCATCTGAGAAAATGGGGGATTTTGACTTTGAAAAGGGCGAATAATTTGTGGTTGATGTGCAGCAGATGTGGAAGGTACTGAAGTATTATCTGGTACCTGATATTGTGAGTGCGGCACATATTGGATACAAGATTCAATGATTTGATCAGTATTGTCAAAGTCATGAATATCCATCAGTTTTCGGGGATTTCTTTGATAATTTACTCTAGCTGGGATAGGATAATTCCCACGTGATTGACAATTATTATTATATACCCGACGGCGAACATTACTAATAGAAAACAAAGCACTATATTTCAGCATCATGGCTTCTAAAAATCGTTTATTAGGATGTGAACCATCCGGAATCAAAGGCGAGTTCATTATCAACGTTAAACTTTTTCGATACTTTTGATGAGGAGTTAATTGAGGGTCAGTTACATTAGTGTTTATTACGTAATGATGATCTAGGATTTCATTTCCCATAATAACATTTTTGTGGGGCCATACATATTGTGGGGTAGCTAACTTTTCAAATTCGCTATTACTATGAATTGAGTGGGCACGCATTTTTTCAGGGGCAAAGATGGGGTCATCGATCCCGTAATTAGCAAATGACTCACCCCAATCACGGATAAGACGTTTTTTGTTGAAAGAGTACATGTCCTGTACTGGCGGAATCAACAAGGTAACCTTAACATTTGGATTCGCATTTCGCGCAACAGTAGTAATATGGGTCATTATGTTAGGGATTTCTTTTATCTCAAAATCCGGGACGGGTTCAAATAACGTGAGTTTCCTCCCGTCATTATTTGTCAATTCTTTTCTTTGCCACGCCATGGTGGTCAAGGCCCAAACAATTATATGTTGGGTATCGGGAGTCATTCTCGCTTCAACTCGAGTAGCGCACCCAGTTATATGACGTCCAGGACTGAAGTCCACCTGCACGTTAATACCATATCTTAGTCTTAATAGCCTTTGCTCATTTCGAAATAAACTAGCAGCTGAGGCACCCACAATTAAAAAATTCATCTTTACACTTATGCGATGTACACTGCACTTAAACACTAATAACTTTAACAACTTTCGTGAGTCAATCACTTTTACTCATTGACTGGTGGTAAACGAATAACGAGTTTTGTTGAGTTACCACACAGCTGAAAAATTAAATTACCATTAATTTCTTTCTAAAATATTTGACCTATCACTAAGTTATTTTCATATACCAATAGTCACAAAATGTTTATTCTTTTTCCATGATACCTTTTTATAGCAAATTAAATTAAAAATAAAAAAAATAAATAAATAATACTAAAATTAAATAAATTCGTAAACTTAAGAAATTTTGGACTGTTTAGGAGGATAATTTAAAAGGTATTGGCCATTTGATACGGTGTACATTTTTTTATCTTTTGAAAATCAATTACGAGATTTTTTTTCTATCTAAAAATAAGTTATTCAAAACAAAATAACTTATATATGCAGGGCCTATAAAATTTTTTAGCTAAATATTTATTATTATATATATAAGTAGTTATTTCCCATTTCCCCCCTTCCCTCCGGCTTCCCTTAAAACCCAGAAGATAGTAAGAGAGCAAGAAAAAGAGAAAGAAAAGGATATCAGTAAGAGATATGCCATATGGCAAAATATATTAAGTATATAATATATTGATTAAATTCAGAAATTCTTTCTGATTTATTTAGAGTTTATAATGGTGATGTTCTATAATCACATATATTTTATTTTTTCCATATGTGTACCAACTCAGGGTCACGGCAAGGGAAGAGAATTTTTTCTCACATTTTATTTTCTAAGGGGCAAGATTAAAATTTTCAACACACTTCTACGGTAGTGGGCATTAGATAATTGTAGTGAATACCGTTTAAGCATTTTAAATAACAAGGTTCTTTTTCGAATTCTGCACCATATATTACTGGATGGGGATTATTGTAATAAACATGTACTGGTGTCTTCCACATTTCCGAAAAGGCAGTAATTACCTCGGGAATCGGCAACTGCCCAGGGAACTTCAATAGTCTCAATTTCTTGTTTATTTGTTTTCCCTGTATATTATATTTGACCGGGTGTCTTTCCAGTTCCTTGACTATGTTCTCACGGACCTCTGTATGTTGATTTATTGAAGTATAAAGAAACATGGAAAAACATTTATAAAGGGAATCACCTCCTCCCGCTATTTCAATCTGGAAGTAACCGTTGGGAATATATTCAAGGGATGGGTTCTCCGGAGAGGTTTCTGAATTCTCCATTCCAGGAGAACGGGAAAGGGCGTCTGCGACCACATTTCTATCACCAGATATATGCCTGATCTCAAAATCGAATTCGTTGAGCTCTTCCATCGTGCGAGCCAACCTACCATCGACAAGGCTCATGTTTTGTAGATAAATAAGGGGCATATGGTCAGTATATATGACAAACTTGACTCCGCGAAGGAAGGGTCGCAATGATTTTACTGCCCAACGCAAAGCAGTGAGCTCCTTATCTATCACCCCATAGTTTCGTTGGGCTCCGTTAAAAGTCGTGGAGATGTACGCTATAGGGCGGCGGATTTCATTTTGTATCTGGGATAAACAAGCCCCGGCACCGATGTTCAAGGCATCCACATGCAATTCCATAGGAGGTACATTGGGACTATAATCGGGAAAACCCAGTATTTCAGGATTCACCAGTGCTGCCTTGAGTTTTTCAAAGGCTTGCTGGCATTCCGGAGTCCAGTCTACGGAGGTTCCGCCTGTCTGACAAGACAACGGCTTACTTATCTGGGAACAATTTGGGATATGTCTTCGGTAGAAATTTACCATGCCTAAAAATTGGCAGAGATGTTTGACCGTTGTGGGAACAGGGAAATCCATAGCTCCTTGTAGATTTTTCTGCAAAGGCAATATTCCATTATTGGAAATGTTGTGACCCAAAAATTCCACTTGGTTTCTACAAAGGAAAGTCTTACTGGGTTTTAATTTATACCCGTTGTTTTCTAGTGCGGCAAGGACTCGTTCCAAGGTACGTAGATGGTCCTCTATAGTTTTACTGAGTATAATGATGTCATCCACGTATACCATCACCTTGGACCATGGTATTTCAGCGAGGGCGAGCATCATACCACGTTGGAAAGTGGCAGGACCATTTTTCACGCCAAAAGGCATTTTTAAGTACTCATACTGTGCAAAGGGGGTGGAGAAAGCAGTCTTCTCCACACTTTCGGGATCCATTTCGACCTGATAATACCCACGGACTAGATCAATAGTGGAAAAATAATGGTTTCCATACATATTGTATATCATATCAATAAGATTGGGTAAAGGGAAGGAATCGGTTTTTGTGACACTATTAAGTTTACGATAGTCAATACATAACCGCAACTTACCGTCGGGTTTTCTAACAGGTACCACGGGGGCTGAATAAGGTGATTTGCTGGGGCGGATTATATCTTGGTCCAACAACTCTCTACATTGTTGTTCAATTTCTTGGGCTAACGGTCCTTGAAAACGGCGAACAGGTAATCTAACAGGACGGGAACACTCCACTTCAATGGTATGGGAAATGTTGTTGGCTACACCCACATCATGATCACCGAAACTAAGTGCGTTTTGGTGCCTTAATAATACAGTAATGAGGTCTTGCTTTTCTTGATCATCCAATGGTATGTCTTCAAAATGAAATTCCTCCTTAATTTTATTAGTAGTCCATTTCTCTTCAGACCGTGGAGGAATATCTGAAGTTTTTAAAGAATGGATCTTCACCTGAGACTGAGAAGGTTCGTCTTCCAGAGAAAAAAACTGACCTATTTCCTCATCTTTTCTAATATAAATGGGTCTATCAGACCTATTCATTAAAGCAACCTGTGCTTCATTTGTCAAATTCACCACCCCAGGGATGGGGTACAACCCCGCCTCTTTATAACCTCCTTGGAAACCTACTAGATCCAAGGGAATATTTTCAGAACATTTTATAGCTACGAAGTTACAAGAAAACGGGGGCAAATTCACTGAATGGGCAGCTATGCATTTATAAAAGGGGATTTTATTGCTCTCATCACTTGCAATGAGTTCTACCTTATTGTCCTTTCTATGCACCAATTGTCTAGTAGTCAGATAGGGAAGAAGGTTATTTTCTTTTAGAGCGACGGCTCCTAAAACCATTGGAGCCGGCATAAATTCCATGGGAACAACTAAAAGAATAACAGGTTTGGTATTATAACTACTGTCAGGAAAATACAAAGGACTTTCTATATAAAATTCAATAGGTACAGAATGCTCCCGTACCAAGCCACTGATGGCTTTAATTTTAATATCAGCAGCGGGTAATAACGGTAAACCCTTCATATAATGTTCTGTAATTTCGGTGCTAATTAGACTAACCCCAGCTCCATTGTCTATCATGCACCCATAAAAACCTGAACTATTGGGAGATAGAGCAACGGAAATGATCAAGGGATCAGTTGAATAATTTTGACAATTTACTGTTACTGTACGTAAGTGGTTATCCAACAAAGAGTTCTTATTTTGAGGTTCATCAGCAATTTTAGGTTTATTTTCTGTGGTTGCGAGAACAACAGGGGTTTTTGCAGCATTTACGACTGAGTCAACCACTGGACTGCTCTCCACCAGGTGACTCACTCCCGGGGAGAAGGGAAGTTTAACGCCGACTCTATATGATCCTTCAAATTTTTACAGTGGCCCTCATAATGGCCTTTATGACAATTGTTACAAGGATCAAGATACAACCGTTGGGGTAAAGGTTTATTTTCCTTCCTAGGAATCTGTGCTTGAGCATGTTCTTCTTGAGACGTCGTGTTACGGGGATTTACATTCTTAAAGTTACTATTTATGTACTCTACAGGGGACGTCAGAGCTACTGGTTCACGGGACTGGTTGTTTCCGCCGGAGGCTCCTCTGTCAGGACAATTCATACCAGGATGAGGACCTCTACAGAACGGACAAACTGGTTTACGGATCTTTTGAGGTGAACCGGGAGGTGGTTTGTAAGAACGGCACTCATTTCTTATATGTCCGCGCTTCTTACAATAGCTACATATTCCTAAATACTTGTAGCATTCTTTCATTCTATGTCCAATTTTGTCGCAAAATTCACATACGATGTTTCTTTTATCTTCCGTGTTATTCCGTGGGGCAGAAGCATTGTTTTGGAAAGTACGGGTTATTTGGCGTCGTTCATTTTGGGGATAATTATCATTATTAGGGTTCTTCTCAGGGATTCCACGACGTGTATCTTGGTATTGGTAAAACCTTTCTTCAGCTGTTTGTCCGGTACGACCAGAACTATGAGTACGACGATCTTTTGATTTAAAGGGTTTACTATCCCCTTGGCCTTGAAGGGTATCTGTCCAACTAGGAAGCAAAGAGTCAATATGGATGACAGATTCCAAGGTTTCATTCAAGTCATCCTTGGGTTTGTCCTGTCTTTTAGGTTTCACGGGGGAATCTCGATACTCAGTGGAATATTGGGCAGAAGAAGTTGTAGCTTCGCGATCATTAGATTCCAAAGAGTCCGCGAAATCCACAATTTTTTCCCAAGGGGTTATACCATGTCCATCTAAATCTTTCATTTTCATATATTGGCGAACACAACTCTCTATGTATGGGGGTAAACTATATAAGAAGGCTGTCCGTAAGGAATCGTGCTGACGCATATCGAGACCACGATATGCACGACGAGCCAAACGTTCTAATCGGAGAGCAAACATCCGAATGGATTCTCCTCTATTACGGCGAGCGGAATGATATGCCTTCAGGCGAGACTCATTCTTCCGTTTCTCTTCGTCATAGTACCAACGTACCATGTTATCTCGCACAGAGAAATAATCGCGATCTTCCTTGGTCAATAATCGGTACAGATTTAGGAAACGGCCCTCCATTTGCCTTCCAAGAAGCCGTAACCATTGGTGAGGGACATTTGGGTAGTGCAGACTACAATATGATTCGAAATCTGCCAAATACACCACCAAATCTTGTTCATCTTCAAATCTGTACTTACCGGGATCTACAACCTTAAGTTTTTGGGAATTTTTGAGAAGTTGTGATAAAAGCACAATTGCTTCTTCCAGAAGATCTATCCGTTGTTTTATTTCAGGGCCTGAGTACATTGCTTCATTATCGTGTTCAGGTCTACGAGAAGGCCTTGTAGGTGACGGTTGTAGTAATTGGGGTTTATTTTGAGTTTTTCTACTAGGGATATAATGAGGATTTATAGGAGGGTTTATCAGATCCTCGTGACGATCCGATAAGTCAGTGGGGCGTTCTCTTCCTGAACCTAATCCTAAACTTAACCTATTAGGGGAATAAAGTGGAACTCCTGAGGTATGAGGAGGTTGTGAAAAATTATGGGCACGTTTTCGGCAATTCAATACATCACTGCGTTGGAGCAAGTGTTTTTCTCGATTTCGAGGAGGTGAATAACTCCTGCGCGGGTAAAAATCTCTTTCCATATAATTATCAGGGGCTCTGGCATTAAGGCCATTAGTAAAAGACTCATAATCTTGTGCCATTGGATCTAGAGTATTATAATGTCTCTGATCAGTTCTAATTCTATTATCTACTCGTTGCATATATTCCTCACCATAATCAGATACTTCTGAAGTGTGGCGGGCGTATTGTTCATGCATCATTTCATTATTTTGTTCTAAACACACTTTTAATTTTTTGAGATTTGAGATGGAGTTTAATGCATCCGCAAGTTTCAAATCTCCACCTTCCACATTCTCTTCATTACTTCCCAACTTACTTCTACAAGATTCTAACTTACGTGAAGTAGGGGATTTTAGTTCTACGTCTATTGGGGCAGTAGCTTGTTTTTCTACATCTTGACTTCCAACATCCACGAGGTCAGTACCGACTTCGGGAATATCATTAATGTCACCATTTTTTGTATCAGTAGCCATATTTTTTGTTTATTTCTAGGGGAAAGCAAATGTAATTTAATTTACTAATTTTCTCGAACTGCTAAGAATTTAACAACGTTCACACAGAAAACCAGCGGATTGCAGAAAATCCGAAAGACGAAAATGTGAACCAAGTCACAAACCTACTCAAAAAATGTAACGCGACGGACAAGAACACAAGGTCCCTGTTCGGGCGCCATTTAATGAGGCTATGTAAGGGAGAGTAATTCCAGGATCACCAATATTTGTAGAGATGGTCTAGAAATACGGATGACCCTTAGACTATGGAATATTACTACCCTTAGATATATATAAATATATATATATATAATTATATATATATATTGAAATTTGTTTTGTATACCGAAACTTGATTTAAAAAGGGCATTCTTCCCTATTTACTATATTTAAATATTTAAATGTACTATTTTATAAAACAGAATCGTAGTCAGTTAACAAATAGATATAGATTTACCTGACTCCTAACTTAAGAAAAGAGCAGCGGACGATATTACTTCCAACACTCTTCTTATCCCGCCGCAAAGGCTTCGCCTAAGGGGGTAGATGTCTCCGAACCTCGTTATTCGTGTACCACTGCGTCACACAAATGCAGATTTATCGGAAGTGAACTGGTTCATTCGTCTTACATACTATATTACGAGTTGCAAAGACAACTATATTACTTTTGATTCAAAGAGGTTGGTGAAATGACACCCTGGTGACTTTTTGTATTTTTACTATAGGATACTTATTACAACTTATATTACAGAACATTCATACATTCAAAATAATACATACATGATATGTTGACCAACCTAGTTATTGATAAGTAACTGGGGGTCTCATTAATATAACTATTCAGAGTTTCGTAATAGGCGAGCAGTTCGAGAATGAGGGAGTGGGAACTTTTCAATAACTTAACAAAATACTACGAAAATCATGAAATATTTGAAATATTAATTACAAAAATACAATTAAATCATTTCGGTCTATTTCATTGTTTATTCATCAAATTGTATCATTTCATAGAAACTTATATTATTTATGTTCAGTTTTGTTCTTCAATTTCACTTTATTTACACTTATCACAATGAATTCCGTGAGAGACGAAATTCTATTATGTCATGGGACTTTTCAACTTCAAAACGTTCTTGGGGATGTTAGAATGGTTCGGGAGATTGTCGACTTTGTTTCGAAGTGGGATTCGGATTCGGAAAAGAAGCTGTTGAGAAACTTTGCCGCAACGAAGTCGAGCCAATGGAACCCAAATTTAGGAAGTAGAATTAGAATAATTCCACGAATAAGATTTAAATAAAAACGACTTCAAGAAATCCCAGAGGCAAGTCCTAAAATAAAAACCCTGGGAAAACACAAACAGTGTAAGTAATTTTCTATTTTCTTAAACCTTGCTCTTATATATTTAAAACAATTTACTTTAATCATTATTGCGGTTTAACTTAATTTTAATTATTCTTATAAATAGTTTACTTTGCAGATACTCACCCTATACGGAGGAGTCCGACTGGGAGGGGTCTTTTTGGATTGACACAAATGGGGATAAGGAAATTCAGCCACAAGAGCAACTGTAAACGGTAAGTATTTTGATATATTTATCTTTATATATTCATGAATCATGAATATCCACATTATTATTTAATAACTTAGGTCTATGTGATTATTTGATAAATAACGCAATTACCTCCAATTGACATTACAATTTCCACTCACCTGTCAACGTCTTATTAGAAATCATATACAAGATGACTTCTTAATCCATAAAGGGGGGTGAATTCCACAGTATTATATAAAGCATACTAGGCATGCGTGCTTGCAATTTGTTGCTTAAATGAACTTTGGGGACATAAGTTCATTGATTTCATTGACTTAATCATTAACAGAAAAGTTCCAAAGATCAAAAATGCTAATATTAATAATACAAAGGCTAGAATAATAGATATAAACATTTTAGTAATATGGGTTAACTTATTAATTATTTCAATAAATAAAAAATAAATGAAAAGTGTTTCGGAATGACTTTCTAATAATATATAACTCATAGACAAAACTTTTTGTATCCAAACAAGTTCATTCTGAACAAATGAATTCTAAACTCTATGAAAATAAAAAAAAAGAATGAGGGGCGTTTCCACTCCCCCTCACATATATATATATATATATATATATATATAATATATATATATATATATATAATATATATATATATATATATTATATATATAATATATATATATATATATATATATATATACTATATATATATAATTATATATATATATATATATATAATATATATATGATATATATATGTTTCAGACGTTTATAAGTAATAAAACAAGAAATTGAGTATGTAAGTAGAGAAGTAAAATAAATGTAAGAACGCAAGGCTTTCCATATAACGCCTTTGTTTTTTTATGAATTAAACTATTACAAATGGTTATAAAAATCCGAGTAGGATAGGATAACCCGTTGTGAAATAAAAAGAAGACAAGATTAAAATAAAGAAGAGAGAAAATATACGTTGGAAGTAATAAAAACAATTCAAAGACTATATAGGTTGCCGCCAACCAAGAAGAAAGAGAAAGGTAAAATAAATAACTAAGAATAAAACAGAAATGATAAAATCATCATCAAATGTGATTCATTTGCAATGCATATCATAACGCATCATCAACCATCAAAAGATAATATAAGAAAAACAGACGAGGAAACACGTCCGAACCATCTTGAAGGTAATTACCACCATTTAACAGTGCGCCACTCTGCATTGCTGGTTACAAATCAGGAGATATCTAGCAAAAGAAAGAAATGCCTACCTTTCAGGAAAAGACGAAGATACAAAGACTGCAGAGGAACGGTGGAGGATTGTGATGAGTGGAGAAAAAGTAAAAATATCCTGGTTTTGAAATACGTCTAGCACTGAAAGGTAAAGCACATGAAATATGTATATAGATTTAGAAAGAGAAGAGTTAAAAAAAGATTAAAGAGGCTAATTAGCATTGATATTAAAAACCTTGGATGCAGTATATAAAAAAGACAGTAGGATGGATAAATTGGAGAAAACTATGAAACTATTCAGAATTGAAAGAAGAAAAGATGAAACCATGAAAGATTATATACTAAGATATGAAAAATATTCCAGGGAATGTGAAAATGCGGGAGGTGGTAAAATGTCACAGGAAATGAAAGAAAGTCATCTTCTGGGACAAGCAAAATCGAATTCAAATGATCTTCATGTAGCGTTTGGAGCCTGCGGCAAGGAAGAATATAGTTATGGAAATATTAAAAATGTACTCACTCGCATATTTCAGGAGCAAAAGGAAAAAGTAGAAGATAATAAAGATTGTTGGATGGAAGGAGACAAGAAGAATCCTGTTAACAAGAAATACGAAACTATTACTAAATGTTTTAAGTGCAGATCAGAAACACATTGGGCAAACAAATGTCCAGTGAATAAGAGAATATGTTATATTTGCAATTCAAGTGAACATTGGGCAATAGATTGTCCAAAGAACTGGAAGAATAAAGGAAAAATAGAACAAACAGAAAGAAATAGAGGTAATCAAAGAGAAGAGATAAGATACGTCTGGAAAATGAACGCTGATGAAGAACAAGAAAGTTTGGAGGAACTACAAGATGAAATATACGGCATAATAGACTCTGGAAGTGCAAGAACAGTGTGCGGTAATTTTTATATGGAAAGAATTTTAAGTAGATTAACTAAAGAACAAATTGAAGAAATGAACAATAAAGCTAAAGAAGATCACACTGTTAAGAAGAAGAAACAGTTATGTAAGGGGAAACAGACATGTATAGTAACCTACAAAATTGAATGGAAACAAACTATGACGAAACAACAATAATAGAAGGAAACGTTCCCTGGTTATTGGAAAAGAAACTTTAGAGAAAATAGGAACAGTTATAGACTTCGAGAAAGGAATCGTTATAGCAAAACGGTTTTCAGATTACATAATACCATGTAAAGGGAAGAATGAAAAACATCTGAAGATTTCATTGATTAAGAAACTGGAACCGCACAAGATGTGGCTTGGAATAGACAGGGAGTGGTGGACTAACAAGGAAATAATTGAAAAAAGAATAGAAAAACACTGCATTTACAATTCGGACATGCTAGTAGTGGAAAATTAATTGGAATTTGCAATCATGCATATAAGAAGAATGAAGAGTATCAAAGATTTAGGAAGACCTTGGAAGAGAAAATAATAGAAATAGTGGGCAAGTGCGATACATGTATAAAATATAAAAGAACACCAGCTAGGCCATTAGTTGGAATGCCTATGGCAAAACAGTTTAATGAAGTGGTGGCGCTTGATTTAGGAGAAATAGAAAATAGAAGATTTTTAATGGTGGTGGATCTAGCAACGAACTATGTCAGGCAGCATGGATAAAAGATAAAAAATCCACTGACAGTGGTAAAAGCATTTATGGGAAAATGGCTGTCTGTACTCGGAACACCTAGGAAAATTTTATCAGACAATGGACTGGAATTCCAAAACGAGGAAATGAAAATCCTAACAGAAAAATTTGGAATCACCATTATGGCAACTCCATCAGAAAGTCCCTGGAGTAATGGAACATGTGAAAAAATGGTGGGATTAGTGAAAGACGGAGTGAGGAAATTGAGAGAGGATACTAAAAAAACTGGGAGATAGCACTGATGTGGACAATAGCAGCTAGG
Source organism: Trachelipus rathkii (assembly GCA_015478945.1). Classification (NCBI taxonomy): domain Eukaryota; kingdom Metazoa; phylum Arthropoda; class Malacostraca; order Isopoda; family Trachelipodidae; genus Trachelipus; species Trachelipus rathkii. The sequence goes on from JABUQX010018128.1 coordinate 54,698, forward strand.
AATAGTTTATTAATTGAAATATTCAAACGTTTCCAGAAATTTTTGGAAAAAAAAACAATTATTATATCCAAGAGTATAAACAACGAGGAAATAAAAACGAATGATTATGAAAATGCATTTGACACACTCTGGGAATCTTACAAGCAAGAAGAAAAGGCTAGAATAATCACGTACCAACCAGGAGAGCTGCATAAGAGATTAAAACAAAGCCCCGTGTCCAAGCCATAAGAAACATCATTTGGAAGAAGCAAAAATAGGAGATCTTGTGTATTATAAAAGAAACACTGGAGAAAAATGTTGAGAGTCCTGCGAGATCATCGGTAGTGAGGAAAGACAGCTAGTAGTGAAACATGGGGCACCCCTACGCGAAGTAGGCTAGAGTGCATATCACAAGAATAAGACAAACAGGAAATATGGGAAAGAAGGAAAAGAAGGAAAATCAAAAGAAAGAAGTACAAGATGATACATTGTCTGCAATCACAACTTATGGTCAGAACGGATGAAAGTGAGAAGCCCGAGACGATGAAGTAAGGTGGTTATACAAGAAGACAAGAAGACTTAAGCGAACGGTAATTCAGCTAAATGTAGAATACAGAAAACAAGAAGAAGAAGAACCAAGGAAGGGTAAAATTTAGCAAGAACACGAAGGTGAAATTGGGTGAGTCCTATGAGATAGTGGACAAAGAAACAAAGGAAAATATCAAGATAAGAATAAGAGGAACAAAAAGGAACTAGTCAAAAATGGTCAGATAGCTACAACATAATAGATTTAGATCATCTAAATGAGAAATGGATAGATTTGAGAAATTTCCAAGATATAAAACATATAGGTGGTGATGAAATATGGTAGGGAGATTTCGAAAATGAAGAGATACATAGAGCAAAAATGGATGAACTTAGTAGCTGGAAAAAGAAGGAGTGTACGAGGCTGTACAGAAAAGAATTAAAAAGCAATTACGACTAGATGGATCATTACAGAAAAATCGGAAAATGGAAGAAGAAAATGCAAAGCCCGACTTGTTGCTCGAGGTTTTGAGGAACAAGGAGATTTAACAACTGATTCACCGACATGTGCCAACGAATCATTAAAAATGTGTCCTGCTAGTATTCAGAAAAAATGGATGGAAATGGCAAAACATTAGATATTAAAACAGCTTATCTACAAGGTAAACCCATAGAGAGAAATGTGTATTTAAAATCTCCAAGAGAGGCAAAAACAAACTACCTATGGAAGTTGAAGAAAACTGTGTACGGTTTAAAAGACGCAGCGAGAATATGGTACGAAAGTATCATGGACATAATAAAATCACTTGGAGGAACAAAGAGTAAGTTGGAACCGACTATAGTGTATTGGAGGAAAAACAGCAGAATCATCGGCCTCATGTGCATACATGTGGACGATATTTGCTATGGATGGAATACTGAGTTTGAAGAAAAAATAATTCTAGAACTAAAAAAGATATTGGAAATAGGAAAAGAAAGCGAAAAGAAATTTTGTTACATTGGTTTGAACGTAGATCAAAGAAATGAGGAAATTATCCTAGAGCAGAATTCTTATGTAAGAAATATGAAAGTACCCGAGAAAAAAAGATTTAAAGAAGAAGAATATTAAATAAAGAAAGAAACAAACAGAATTACAGAATCACTGGTTTGGACAATTAAAACTGGATAGCTCAACAAACCAGACCAGAAATATCTTACAATGTAAGTGAAAGAAGTAAATTTTGTAAAATGGCAACAACAAGGGATATGAAAAAAGTAATAAAAATTATAGAACAAGTAAAAGAAAAGGAAAACCTAATAATCATTCCTACCCTTAAGGGAAGAACAAAAATGGAAATCTTTTCAGATGCCTCTTTTAATAACGTGGGGAATGGACAATCTCAAATTGGGTACATAATAAGTATAGTAGATGAATTAGACAACAGGAGTCCTTTATATTGGAAATCAAAGGTGGCGAAGAGAGTTGCGAGATCCACTCTAGAAGCGGAAGCATTGGGTTTAGGTGAGGCTGCCGATGCTGGAATATATCTGAAAGCTTTATGGGAAGAAGTAAATGAAGAAAAACTACCAATATTGATGAAAACAGATTGTCAAAGCCTTGAAAGAGCACTACACTCAACTTCGGCAGTATTAAATAAAAGACTAAGAATAGATATGGCCTATCTAAAAGAAATACTCGAGGAAAAAGAAATAGAAGAAATCAAATGGATAAAATCACAAGAACAGATTGCAGACATTTTGACAAAAGAGGGTGTAAAAAAAGAAAATATACTGAAATATGTTAACAACGTAATATGAAGACATATTACACCTATGGCAACGGAAGAAACAAGAATACGAAGAAAAAGAAGAAAAAAAGAAAAATAGAAAATAGAAAAAAAGAAAAACAAGAAAAAAAAGTATAAATTTGATAATTATTTTATATATTTTATGTCTGTAGATAGAAAAGAGAAGTATATGTACCGTCGTAGCGGGTAGTTGATTAATTAACATATAATAATGAAACTAATATATATTCATATTGTTTCAGACATATATATATATACTATATGTATTCAGACGTATATATATAATATATAGAATATATATATTATATATATAAAATATAGTATATATATATTATATAATAAAATATATATATATATAACGTAGTATATATATATATATATATATATATATTATATATAATATATATATATATATTTATATATATAAAATATACTATATAATATAATAGTATATATATACTATAATATATAATATATAATAATATATAATATAGATATATATAGTTATATATATATATGATTAATTAACATATAATAATGAAACTAATATATATTCATATTGTTTCAGACATAGTAATAAACAAGAAATAGTATGTAAAGTAAAATTAAATGTAAGAGCTGCAGGCTTTCCATATAACGCCTTTGTTTTTTATGAAATAACTAATACAAAGTGGTAATAAATCCAGTAGTAAGATAACCCTTGTGAAATATAAAAGAAGACAAGATTAAAATAAAGAAGAGAGAAAATATACTTTGGAAGTATAAAAACAATTCAAGACATATAGGTTGCGCAACCAAGAAGAAATAGAAAAGTAAAATAAATACAAAGAATATACAGAAATGATAAAATCATCATCAAATGTGAATCTTTGATGCATATCATAACCATCATCAACCATCAAAATAATATAAGAACAAAAGAGAAGATAACCCAGCATATCATCTTGAGGTAAGTTACCACCAATTAATCAGTATATATTATATATATATAATATATATATATATATTTATATTTAATAGTATATATATATATATATACTATATATATGATATATATATATATATATATATATATATATATTATATATACTAATATATATACATACTATAATATATATATATAATATATATACGGGTTTATTATATATATCATAATAAATAATGTATATTACATATATAATATATATATATATATATATATATATATATATATATATATATATAATATATATATATATAAATATATTATATATATATATATATATTTAACAGACTGCCGGATATCCGGTATTAACTTCCAGCCAGATATCCGGCCCATCCCTAGTAATTAGCAGGGAGGATGTAATAGCTAAAGAATGGTAAATCAGCAGGTATACATGGAAATACAGTTGAAATGATCAGGAGGAGGAGATTGTAACTGACTGGAGATGGAAGCTGTGCAACAAAGCGTTTTTTGTGGAGGATACAGATTCAAAGGACTAGCGCAGGTAGAGTAGTGAAAGTACCCTTGTATAAAGGTAAGGGTGATAAGGGAAACTGTAGAAACTATAAGGGAAATAGTATATTCAGAGTTGCAGGGAAGATATATGATGGTATTTTGGTTGAAAAGGTGCATCGAGTGACCGAGAGGCCGAATGTTGAAGAGCAAGGTACATTTAGAAGTAGTAGAGTAGGAGAGGATGTTGTAAATCAAAATTTCCCCATCCAAACTTGTTCAAATTACCTCTTTTTTTTTCTCCTACGTATGCATCTTTTAGCATTCCTTTTTTCCTCCTTATACTATTCCAAACATCTTTCTTTTGAGACCTCATCATGGGCTTTTAGTACATTTAACCACGCTTCTTTTTTACTTTTAGCTGCTTGCATCACCTCTTCATTCCACCACTCACTTTTAACATTTTTATTTTCTACTTTAGCACATCCACATACTTCTTTTGCACTACTAACAACCGCTTCCTTCAGTTCCTTCAAATCTTGTTCAGTTTCAACTTGTTCACATTCAAAACTATTTATTTGCAAGAGCTCTTAAATAGGGCCACTTGATCCTTTGAATACCTTGTTCACTAACTTTTTCACTCTTAATTCTACCACATCCTTAACACCTTACAGACATCCCACTACTCATATCCCTGTGTGTGGGCGGAGAGAATGAAGAAGTGCCCAACATTTGTATCTGGTCCTGAGCGTGTCGTAGGAACCGACTAAGGGGAACGATGAAGTGGGGCCACTTGCGACGCCTACTTACCGATCTATTTTTGCCCCAGGGAGGATGCTATGCAGCGCCTCGGAGATGGTCGTGATGGCCGTAAACGGCCTTCTATCATTTCGTGACGAACATGTATGAATCTGATGGGTGCATGGAATGTCAGGAATAATAAATGTTTGAGGAGAAGAGGAGAGAGGTGATGCGATGTATTTAGAAAGGGGGGCAAATCTGATTTGCTCGCTGTGACTAACAAGATTGAAACGGAAACGTTGAAAATTCGAGTGGTTTGTAGTGTGAGAAATGTGTTGTGTGCTTGTGGAACATGAATGAGAGAGCGAGAAGAAGGAAGTTCATATTTCGTATGAGGAGTGACCTGGTGGTACAAAGCTATGGAGACTTTGATTGTGTGAGTCCTAGAAATCTTATATTGGTTGAAAATTTTAAGTTTGAAAAGGTCAAGGTATGTGTGGTTGTAATAGTTGTCCAATTGAGGGAAATGTTGAAGAGAGTACGCACTTTCTTGATAGTCTGAATGATGCTCTTGGTGGGTCACTGCAATCTCCTTCACTCGGTCGTCGAACGTAGGAGCTTCATATGCTGAGGCAATCTGATTAAGTGTTGTCGTGGACCTGGTACATGGACTCATATGGCATAGAAATGTTGACTCAGAAAAAGGAGGATGGACACATATTTTAACATGGTCGGGTTTTAGTACTCGTATATGAGACTTACCTACGTTGACGCAGGCCGAGCGAGTCTGTTCCAGCTCAGTGTATTAATACTAGCAGAGTTTGGCAATGTAGTGGAGCGAGCGTGGCTGGTGGAAATGAGAATGTAGAAGGTGATAGATTTCTGTGAAGAGAGAGGTAGTGTGTGTAAGTAATAGTTTCTTTAAAAAAAAAGATATCCATAAGTATACTAGAGTTGCTGTATGTAGAGGAGGATGAGTACGAAGTGAAAGTATGATTTATTTTGGCTTGTGTTGGTGAAGAAGGAGATGTTTGAAGTATGTGTTGGATGTTAAATCAGTTAGGGGTTTAGGTATGGGATTTATCGGATCATTATGTTGTTCTATGTAAAATTAAGTTAGTGGGGGCTTGGATGGAGAGGAAGTGATACGAAAAGACAGTAGGTAAAAATTAAGAGTGAAAGTTAAGTGAGCAAGACAATTAAGAAAAGTATGTAAGAGCGCTCGCTAGTAAACCAGTTGAATGTGAATTCGATGATCGAATGGAACAAGTTGAACTGAACAAATCTGGGGCAAATGAAGAAAAGTTGTTAGTAGTGCATAAGAAGTATGCGGAGTGCTAAAGTAGGAAGTAAGAATGTTAACAGTGAATGGTGAATGAGGAGGTGATAAGTGTTAATCTTCTCGCCGAT
>JABUQX010018129.1:0-22500 GCA_015478945.1 Trachelipus rathkii
TCAAACGTTGCTTTACTGACGCCTCTCGTGTAGCGTAGCATACAGATCGTTTGGCTTATTCGTTCTGATTATACGATTGATGGTATATATTGGATATGTCTGCATGGCCTTTTAAGCCCGAGGTTGAGGGTCTAAGTTTTATTTGTCTTTTTTTTTCCAGTGTCGCTGTTATGAGAATATACATAATCTTGCTCAAGCATCTTCGTCTTTTGAAAAAATCAACTTCAGATCGACAACTATTATATGATTTGAATATTAGTTTGCATTTCTTAGTATAAACCAACACCATGGCATATCACTACAGTAGCAGTTTTAGAGAACAAGATTTCACCACTTTATATTACCATAGGGCCACCAAAAAACAGTTGGGAGATAAAAGAACAGTTTTTTTTGGGTTGAGAGATTAGCTCAGTTGAGTCTAAAGCCATCGAAGATATTAGCGTTTGTTTCGCTTCCCTTTACATTTCTAGGCTCTATTTATTAACTACGGTGTTAGATCTCAATACTTACATCCGGAGTGAAGTGTCTAATGTAAAATATCCGATTATTAGGTGACCATTCCACCCCAAAATCGAGTTCATAGTTAAGGTAAATGGTGCCTTTTTTTATTTGTCCAAATGGCTTAAAGTACACCGATATGAGCTTAAGTTAGGCTTGCACGACAGTTGGTACCTATTTGCACTAAAATATTCCATTTAACTCGCTTCTATATAATTTCATATATATTAATAAATATATAATATTATATAGATAAAATGCTATATATATAGATACTATATATGCTATATATATCTAGTAATCTAAACACTATATACATACACATTCGAGAAATATGAGTATGATTAATAACTCTACCATGTATTATAAATTATATATGATCAGAGTATAACTATATATAATTTAAATTATACATATTACTACTAGTAGAAGGAGAATTAACAGACTGTAAATTCCTATGAAAGAGGATATGGTTTTATTGTAAAGAACTATTCACGTGCCATGCGAGATATCTAAGTACTTTTTTAATATCACCTCCATCAGAGCCCTCTTATTAAGGAATTGCCGATGGAGATGATTTGGGGTATAGAAGTAATGGTGGGATCATCCGAGAAGGTCAAACTTGTTATTACATTTTAAAGCTGTTCGCAGAATTAATTTGCTGATTGAAATGAAAGATTAATTTTGATTGACAGTTCAAAATATTTTATAATAGTGAGCACAAAAATAGTCACTTTTAAAAAAAAAGGCAAGTGACATAGGACTTGTGTTGAAAGAATAAGTGCGAGTGGGGTATGCACATCCATAGATAAATATTTTACGGGCTAAATACATCTCAATTGCCTGGTGCGCTTGAATAGTCTTGGGTGTGAACACATTCTGAGGGCTTTTGATGAAAAAAAATCTTGGCATTTCAATGTACTCAAATTATTTTCTTCGAATGCCGTGTAGAATATCACTGCATGGTAATGTAAACTCTAATATTTTAAGATTTATCCAATAGTGTCAAAAATGATTTGAAAAATCACTAGGAAAAAAATCGTACTTTATAAGAGATCTAGTAATTTGTAATAGGTTGAAATTAAGAAAAGCGATAACTTTTTTGAGCAAAGGGTAAATTATTCTTTATTTTAAAAACAGGTCGTTTCAAAACCAACTAATGAAATATTTGTGATATAAAAACAAATATTGAAAATTCGCATCACGTAACAAAAACGTCAATATTAAAGACCACGTAAAACTATTATAAATGCTATTTTTGCTTTTTGAAATTGCACATTTTTCAATGATCTTGAGACATTAATATCCTTTTCCCAAAAATTTAGTTTAGTGGTGAAACTCTAATTTTTGTAATAGACTTCGCGAGAAATAATCTCAAATGTCTGAGATTTGTTCAGGAAAAATGCGGATACTTTTAAGAGTTCTTAATATAATTTGTAATGTGATCGAAAATATAAGCAAAAAGCTTACGATTGGGAGGTTAAATGTTTTATTAAACCAGTGTTCCATTCTAACTAATTGAATTATACTTGTAGGATACTAGCTAAACAAATATGAGAAATTTCATTAAAAAAACGTCCAATTTAAGACACCTAAGTTAATAAAATTCATCTTTCTGCTTTCTGAATTGCACTTTCAATGAGACTCACATTATTTTTCAAATGCTGAAAGTAACTTTGTCCTTTTTAACCATTTTAAAGATTTGGGTAAAATATTTCCAAATGTTGAAATTTAGGAATAATGACCAAGTAATCGTTACCTCTTTATTAAGAGTTTCTGGAATTTGTAAGTGGAGAATTTTAAGACAAATAGCGTAATCTTTTAGAAGTTTAAAATTTTTTATAAAACAGGTTTTCCAACTAATGAAATCATTTGGTATATAAAACAAAATATCTGAAATTTCATTAAAAAACGTCAATTTAAGAACCATCCTAAAACTATTAATGAACTTACAGGCGTTATCTGCTTTTTGATAATTGCATTTGCAAATAGCAACACATTGAATTTTTTCAAATGCTGCTGAATACACCGTTAAAAACTCAATTTTAAGATTAATACCAAATAATTTCAAATGAGAGATTGGTTTTTACTGGAAACATACGTACTTTTATTTACAGTCAGAAGCCTTTAAGAAAGCAGCGATAATTTTAGAGTTATAAATTTTATTATTAAAAAACAGGTTACTCACAAATATTGTTATATATTGTTATAATACCATGCTTAATAAAATAATAAAAAATCATCTTAAAAAAACCGTCAATATTAAGACACCTAAACCTATTAAAAATTCACTTTTCTTGCTTTTTTGAAATTGCAATATTCAATGAACACGATTATTTTTCGAAATTCTAAAATTATGTTAGTTTGCCTTTTAAAAGTTATTATAGAGAATTTTCCCAATAATAATGGTGTCATAGATCTTGATTAGTACGGTATTTAAGGAAGAAGCTGGAGACTGGCACATTTCCTCTTTGTAAATGAGTAAAAATTTTACGAAAAAGCGTAATTTGTAGAAGGTAAGTTTTTTTTTAATTAAAACAGTTTATTTCAACAACTAATGAAATACCTGGTATATAAAAACAAATACTTAAAATTCATTTAAAACAAACGTCAATTTAAAGACACTAAAACTAAATAATAAATTCTCGTTTTCTGCTGAATATATTGTCATTTCCTAGGAAAACACATTGATTGATTTTCAAAATGGCTTAAAATACCTGTTAAAACTCACTCGTTTTAAGAATGTACTAAATTAATCTGTCAAATGATGCAAACTCTTATGTGAAAAATCGTATCTTTAAGAGGTTTCTACATTTGTAATTGTTTGAAAATTTAAATCAAAAAGCCGGAATGTTATGCAGGTTATTTTTAATTAAAGCTTCACACGAACTAAGTTGAACTAATTGTGTGGGTCCTAGAAGTATTAATATAATCTCAAATGCATTCGGGAAATTTCTATTAGAAAACGTCATGATTTAAGACACCATAAAACTATTTAATAAATTTCTTATTGCTGCTTTTTGAAATTGCATTCAATGAAACAAACCCCGAGACATTTTTTTTTTCCCAAATGCTGAAATGCCCGTTTAATAACTCATATTTTAAGAAAATTACCATAATAATTCCACAAATGCTGAAACCTTTTTAGGAAAATCGTACTTCTCTTGTTAAAGGTGCTGAAATTGAGTAAGAGCGTGAAAATATCTAAAGCTAAAATGGTAATAAATTTTACAGAAAGTTAAATATTTTTTATTAATAAACAGGTTTGTCACAACTACACTGTAATAGTTTGTATATAAAAATAACAAAATTTCGAGTATCAAATGTTTTTACACATTAAAAATATACATCTTATATAAACACCTGTATATGGACTATTAGAAGAATTCTCCCACTTTCTTGGCTTTGTCGGTAAATTGCGTACTTTCAATGAACACTATTAATTCTTCTAAATGCTGAAAAAAGAGCCCTTGTATAAAAACCCTACCGAGTATATTAAGATATTTTACCAAATACATTTATTACAAATGTTTGAATATTCTAGGATAAAATCGTTACTTGTTTAGAGAGTTACTTAATGTTGGTACATCGTGAGAAATTTAAAGACAACAGAATAGGATTCTGTAACTTAAGAAGTTAAATTTTTTAAGTTAAAACGGTTTTCATTGATTCTCAAATATTTGGTGATATAAAAATCACAAAATTATCTGAAATTTCATAAAAAACGGTCAACTTAAACGGAACACGTAAAAACTACTCATAAATTCACTTTAGCTTTTTGAATTGCATTATGTCTTAATCTAAAAACACTAATTATTTTTCAAGTGCTTATAATAGACAGTTTACAACTTTCTAACTAAGCAAGAATATTTTTAATAGATTTCACCAAAATTAAATTGTTCTATATGCTTAGATGTCAAAAACAATTCTTTCATTGTAAGAGTCTAAGAATTCTGGTAATGTAGAAAAGTTAAAGGAAAATCAGCGTGAACTTTAGAAGTTAATAATGTTTTTTATTGCTCGAATAAGTACAGTGTTTTTCTCTACAACTAAATTTGATCATTGTTTCAATACAAAGAACCAAATATTAGAAATTTCATTAAAAAAACGTCAAATATTCAAGGACCGTCTAAAACTATTTGAATATCAATTCCGACTTTATCTGGAAATTGAAGTGCATAGTAAGTTGAAAGAATTTAGTATTTGTTCAAAATGAAAGATGTTACAGAAATATTTTTAAATTTATCGAAAATGATAGCAAATGTTCAATATTGTCCTACAATGGTGTGTGGTAGATTTCTAATTTGTAATAGTGAGATTAAAGAAAAAGCGCTAAATTTACAGAAAGTTGACAGAATATATCACACTAGGTTTTTACATTGAGTCATTATACCTTAAATAGAAAACTAATGTTGAAATTTCATTTAACAGAGACTTCAAGATTTAAGAACACCTAGCTATTCAATGAATATTCTTCTTTTTCTGGCTTTTGAAATTGCACTTTCAAATTGAACACATTATTTCTATTTCAAATGCTGACATACCGTTAAATAACTCAATCTTTAAAGATTAACTCATTTAATAATTTCAAGATATGTTGAATTTACGAAAATCGTTGACAAGAAATATGCTCATTTTTTATTTATCATTAATAGTGAAAAGTTATAGAAACTGTTGTTGTATTAGAAGTATACACTTATTTATTAAAAGAGTCATTATCACCTTAAATGAAATAGTTTGTATCTAAAAACAAATTATCTGAAATTTTCATTAAAAACGCTCCATAATTTATGAAGACAACGTTAAATAAAATAATAATGCAAATTCAGTGTTTTGGCGTATTAAATGCTGTTCCGATCTATCAAATGAATCAATTAATTTGTTTTTAAATGTAGAATTATCCGTAATAAAATCAATTTTTAAGAATTTCTTATTCTTAACAGTCAAATGTTAGAAGATGTGCAATACAGCGAATCTTTTAAAGAAGTTCTAAAGTTTGTAATGTGAAAATGTACGAAAAAGCGAGCGTAATTTTTAGAAGTTATAATTTTACTATTAAAACTAGGTTTTTCACGAGACTAATGAAAGAGTATTGGATAAAAGTAAAAACGATAGCAAGAGTTTCATAAAAAAACGTCAATTTAAGAACACTAAAACTATTAACAAATCACATTTTACTCTGCTTTTGAAATTGCAATTTCAATGCAACACATTATTTTTTCAAATGCTCGAAATATCGTTAAAATAACTCTTTTACAATTTTAAAGATTTAACTCAAATATCTTCCAAGTTTTGAGAGATATAAGGAAAAAAAATCGTAACGTTGTAAATAGTTCTAATAATTATGCTAATCTGGTTGAAATAGATTTAAGAAAAAAGCGAATTGATATAGAAGTTAAGTTTGTTTTTTATAAAGGTTTTCAACAACTAATAGAATTATAATTTGAGGTATATATATACAAAAGGAGATATGTAAAATTTCAATAAAAACGTCATATTCTAAGACACGCTAGAAAACTAATAATAAATTCCTTATTTCTCTAGCTTCATTGAAATTGCATATTTCAATGAAACACATTACTTTTTTCAAGTGCAGAATCTACCCTTTAACTAAACTTTATTTTTTATACGATTTTGCCAAATTATTTCTTCAAATGTTGAAATTTATGGAAAATCGTACTTTTAATAGTTTAAATTTGTATAATGTGATAGTTTAAGAAAAAGCGTAATTTGTAAGATTAAATATTTTTCTTATAAAAAAAGGTTTTACAACTAATGAAATATTTAGTATATAAAAAAAAATATTGAAATTTTCAACAAAAAACGAAAAATAAGAAAAAACGCTTACTCGATTACTTATACATTCTCTTTTAGTATTCAGGCTTCACTTACAAACTACAGATAACTGGTTCGACTTTTTTTTGTCAAGTGAAGAAAATACAGAGTTAAAAAACGTCAATTTTACACACCTAAAAATATGTGTGTATAATTGTTGAGCAATTTTATTTTGTGATTGTTTTAGAGGAGTTTCTGAAATTTTGTAAATATTTGAAAATTTAAAGAAAAGACGTAAATTTTCGCAAAGTTCAATTTTTTTTTATTAAGAACAGGTTTTTTACACTAATGAAATATTGTGGTATATAAAAACAAACTATTGAAAATTATTCAATAAATAAACGTGCAATTTTAAGCAACCTGAAAAACTAATAATAATTCCCTTTTCTGGCTATTGAAATTGCAATTCATGCAACACTTTCTCATTATTTTCAATGCTGAAAATCCTCCACACGTAAACCTTAAACTTTCAGAACATTGAAATAATTTCAAATTGTTGTGAGATGTTATTTAATAAAATCGTACCTTTTTTAAAGCAGTTCTCAATTTGTATATGTTAGAAAGTAGTAGACGAAAGCAGTACATTTTAGAAGTTAAAATTTTATTAAACAAAGTTGTATTGCAAACAAATATCGAAATATTTTATTGATATATCAAAACAAATATTGAGAAATTTTCATTAAAAACGTCAAGATTTAAGACTATCCCACAAATCTTTTGTAAGAATTAAACTTCAATTATTATCTTCGCTTTTTGAATTGCATTCAAAATGCAAACCATCTATTATATTCAAATGCTTGTATAAAATATATCTGGTAAATAATCTTGAGACAAATTTTAAGAGTTATAACCAATAATTTCAAATCGGTCTGAGAAATACTATCAAATGACTTAAACGCATTCAAATGGTCATGCCATGAGTAATGATAAATTGTAAAAGAATAAATAGTAAGCCTTTATTTCAGAACGTTAATTTTGTTTCATTTGACCAGGTTTTCAACACTAATACTGAAATATTTGGTATATAACGACAAATATTCAATACACATTTCATTAAAAACTCAAATTTAGCAAGTAACTCTTGAGAATAACAAAATTTCAACTTTCTGCTTCTATGAAATGTGCATTTCAATTTGAACACATTTTTTTCAAATGCTGAAATCCCGTTAAAAGCTAACTCAATTTTTAAGATTTGCCTAACATAAAGTTCAAATATTGACAATTAAGAAATATCGTCTTCTAAGCATTCCTAAATTTCTAATAATCACTAATTTTAAGTTAGGAGCTCTTTTTATAGAAGTTAAATTTGTTTATGTTAAACCTATAGTTTTTTTTTTATTCATCGATGATAATTGGTATACCAAAAAAAAATCTGGAAAAATTCTCATGTAAAAAACCGTCATTTAAAGACACACACCTACAACTATATAATAAATTCGCTTTTTCTGCTTTTGAAAATTGCATTTCAATGAAACAAACATTTATTTTTTCAAAATAGAGTGCTGAGAAATACCGCGGTTATAATCTAACGCAATTATTAGATATTTCACAACACTGAACTTCAATGTTCGAAATATTAGGAAATAATCGACGTTACTTTTAAGAAAGTAGTCTCATAATTTTGTGATTGGTTGAAAGATTTTAAAAAGAAAATGGCCGGAGAGTTGTTTAGCGTAAGTATAAATTTCTTCTATTAAAACAGGTTTTATTTTAACAACTTATAAGAAGAGAGAGAGAGTAGTAGTCAAAAAAAAAAATATTGGAAATTCATTAATAACCGTCAATGCTTCTAAGAACATTATTAATCACTAAAACTAATATAAATTCCTCCTTTAACTTTTTCTGCTTTTTGAAATTGCATTTCAATGAAAACACATTTGTTTTTTCAATACGACTAGGAAGTACCGTCTCTATCTGTATTATAGAATCGTCGTGTACCCTATCGTTGGATGTTTCAACGTAAAATCGTAACTTTTTAAAGTTCTATCATTTGTGTAATTGTGAAAATTCGTAGTAGACAAAGCCGTATATTTTTAGAAGCTTAAAAATAGTTTTATTATAAACATGGTTTTTCACAATAAGAAATATTTGGTATATACAAATAAATATTGAAATTTCATTAAAAGACGTCATTTAAGACACCTTAACTATTAATAAATTCACGCTTTTCTGCGACGTTATTTGAACCATTTCGATATGCATCAACCTTATTTTCTTCACAATGCTCGAAAAGATACGGTTAAAAACTCAATTTTATAGATTTAGCAAATATATCAATGTTGAGAAATAATAGGAAACATTATTCGCTAATTACTTTAAGAATAGTCGGAATTTGTAATGTGAAAATTTAAGAAAAGCCTAATTAGAAGGTAAACTTTTTTATATGATAAGGATGTGGAAAATAATGAATATTTGGTTATATAAAGATCAAATTAAAATTATTTAAAATTAACTCCGTCAAGTAAGAACAATAAAATAATTATAGAACACTCCTTATATCTGCTTTATGTCGAAATTTGCATTTTTGCAGATACAAATACACATTATTTTTATTCAAATGCACTGAAAATACCGTCCAAAACTCAATTTTAAGAATTTACCAAATAATTTTCATAATGTTGAAGATTTAGGAAGCATCGACTTTTACGAGATCTCAATATGTAAAGTGTAACATAAAAATAAAATTAAAAGCGGTTTGAGTTTGAGCATTAAAAATTTTCAAAATGATATTCCGGAAGAATTATACGACTAAGGAAATATTTGGTATATTAAAACAAATATTGAAGATTTCATTAAAAAACGTTCAATTTAAGACGCTAAAACTAATTACATAAATTTCTTTGTTCTGGCGTTTTGATTGCATTCATGAAGAAACATTATTTTTATCAAATATTGAAATCCAGTTTAAAAACATCAAGTTTTAAGAATTACCTCGCTACATAATTATCAAATGTTGCAAATTAGCGAAAAAATCGAGTACTTTTTAAGAGGTTCTAACAATTTGTAATGTGAAAATTAAAGGCAAAAGCGTATTTTAAGATAGTTAAGAATGTTTTATTTAAACAGGTTTTTCACAACTAAGGAACGTTATTTGGGTAAAAAACAGCATATTGAAAATTTTCGTATAAAAAACATCAAATTAAGACAACAAAACAAATTTTTCTTAACAAATTTTCCTTTTTGCTTTTTCAAATTGTTTATTATTGAAACAACAATATTTTTTTAAATGCTGAAAAAATACCGTTAAAACTAAATTTTAATGTTACCAAATAAATTTCAATGGTTGAAATTATAGGAAAAATGTTAAGAAAAAGACTTCTAAAATTTGGTAAATTGTAAATTTAAGAAAAGCGCAATTGAGAAAGGTTTTAAAATTTTTTATTTAAGAACAGGTTTTTCACAACTAATGAATTCTCTGTAAAATAAAACTATTTTGAAATTGTCATTTAAAAAATAGTCAAATTGGATATGTTAAATTTCAAAGGAAAATTAAACTAGTTTCATGAGTTATTCCATTGCAAGTTTCAATTGCAACACATTATTTTTTCAACATATATGCTTAAGAAATAAATCGTGTATATAAAACTCATTTTACGATTTACTCTATAATAAATTAAAATGTTGAAATATAGGAAAAATCGTAACTTTTAAGAGTTCTAAATAGGTAATGTGAAAATTTTAATAAGAAAGAGAAAATTGGAGAATTTAAGAATTTTATTGTTGAGGACAGGTTTTCGCAAAGTACTGAACAAATTTGATTATCTGAAAAGCCCGAAATATTGAGAATTTCATTAATAAACGTCCATTTAAGACACCTAATAACTTATTATACGCAAAAAAATCACTTTTCTGCTTTTTGAAATTGCATGTAAATGATTGCTTATTATTTTCAATCAAATTGAAAACGAAAATACATGTTAAAAACTCAATTTTTTAAATTTAACTGAGCAAATAATAAACAATATGTTTGAAATATAGGAAAAAATCGTTAGATTGTTTGTAAGAGTTCCCACTTTGTAATTGTGAAAAATTATAAGCAAAAAGGGTCGTAGATATGTTAGACAGTTATACATTCTTTCTTTGATTTTAAAAGTAAAATTTTAGGGCAGGGTTGTTTGTATTTGACAACTAATGAAATTATTGGATATAGATAAACAAAATAATTGATACGATTTTAGTGTTAATAAACGTTTAATTTAAGATCACCGTAAAACTATCTATAAATTCACTTTTCTGCTTTCTGAAATTGCATTGCAATGAACACATTATTTTTCAATGCTGAAAATACCGTTAAGAAACATCAATTTTTAGATTTACCAGAATAATTATTCAAATGTTTCAATATAGGAAAATCCTAACTCTTTAATACAGAGCTGTCCCTCAATGTGAATCAGCTGAAAATCTTAAGTATAAAAACGAGTAATTTTAGATGATTAAATATTTTTTATTATAAACAGTTTTTTCAACATGACTGAAGAAGCTTTCTTTTAAAAACAATATTCGAACTTTTGAAATAAACACCATTTCAGGTCGGTACAGCTATAATAAATTCTTCTTTTTCTGCTTGTAAGATGCATTTCCATGAAACCAGTTTTATATCTTTCTTAAATGCGTGGAAGAATGCCGTTAAACTAAAGACAAATACGTATACCTCAATTATATTTTAGAGAATGTTACCAATCAATAATTTCAAATGGGTTGAAGTTGGGAAATCTGACTGGAAGTACTTTTAAGAGTTCTAAATTTGGTATGTGGAAATGTAAGAAAAAGCGTAAATTTTAGAAGTTAAATTTTTATTAAAACAGGTTTTTCACAATATCAATATCTGCTCTTAGACCATAAGGAGTAATGTCAGCTTCATTAAAACAAAGCAATTTAAGACACCTAAAATAGTTAATAAATTCGCTTTTATGCTTTTGAAATTGCTAGCGAGAATGTAACAGACGATTAATTTAAAAAAATTGAGTCGATGATTTAAAACTGACGCAAATTGAAATTTTATAAGTAATTTCAAAGTTGAAATTTTATTAAGAAATCCGAAATCTATGTCGAAAGTTCCAGTCCACTATCAAGAAAAGCGTAATTTTTAGAAGTGTTAAAATTTTGTTTAAAACAAGGTTTTCACTCATATATATTAAAATTAGGTATAATATAAAACAGTTATGAGAATTTCCATTAAACAGACATCAAATTTAAGACACAATAAAACTATGAATCACCAAGAATTCCTTTTCCTGGGCTTTTTGAATATTGCATTTCATGATACCCATTATTTTTCAAAATGCTACATCCAATTAAAAACCAATTACTTAGTCATTAACCCTAAATTTTGAACTGTTGTAAATGTAAGGAAAAACGTACTTTTAAGAGTGTCTAAATTTGTTAATGTACATTTAGTAGACTATCACAATAGTTGATTAATTTTATCTGTTGTAAAGTGGTTACACATTGAAAAAGGACAAAGGTAAAATAAGGGAGCACAGACGACAGGCACATGTAGACAGACAACCAACTTTTTCACACTAACGTATGAGAACGATTGACATGGAACAAGCTTGGATAACACCAACTTACCAAAAGCCCCACCTAAGCCTCAATCCACTAGCTCTCGCATCATATGCTCTAGCACGCAGAATCCTCGCACACTTTAAGCCTACCACCACAGTGTCCAGCCTACACCCCGACAGGCCTCCTACACAATTAGCCTACACCCAGCTACCAACATGAACGCCCTATAACACCCCACAGCCTACACCCTACGCCTTATTATACCTAGCCTATTCCATCTGCAACTTCCTGTAGCCTCACACCCATTCCTTTCACTCTACAAGCCTACACCGTACCCTGCTCTCCATCTATTAGCGCCTGCTAACCTATTCTTTTCTAAGTAGCACTACCCCATACATTACAAACCTAAAACCATACCTCACACTCCACCTACTAGCTAAACCACCCACAACGCCCGGACCCAAGCCTTTTCAACCCTAGCCTGACACCTTATACCTAAACACGCTTGCCTCACAACATAACACCTAACCCGTTCACAGCTACCGTACACCTAGACTCCACCATAAAACCTTTTACACCTAGGCCCTAAGCACGTGCAGCCCCTACATAACCTTGATGGCTCAACTAAATTTATAGATTATGATGAGATCATCTTTGTTGGTCATCTATATTTGATGGATTCTAACTTTGATGCGCAGATTTATGATGGTTCAACTTTGAGCTCACCAACACCGTAAGTAAGGATATCGATAGTGATGTTCTATTTATGTGTTTATTAGATGATTATTTATAAGACTATGTGAAATTTCAAGGTGAGTGCCGAAGTGAGTCGCCCGAATGAGTGCCAATGAGTGCCAAAGTGAGTGCCAATACGGAGTGCACAACTGAGTGACACTTTTTCAAGCCTTTTCTAGCCCTCCCTGAGCCTAGAATAGCCCCTAATATGGGTGTCTCCCCCCAGGTTATAAGGTATTGAGGAATCGATTGGTGTATATTACAAGTTTGCTAGAATGCTTCCTACTATGAGTTAGTCTTTTTCTATCACTTATATGCCTATATATATAATAATATATATATAGTACTATAATATAGTATATATAACGGTTTATATATTATATATATATATATATAATATATAGTTATATTATATATATTACGATATTATTAAAAATAATATATATATAGACATATATAAAAGTATATCATATGTATATATATAATATATATATGGTATATATATAATATACAAGAATTCATATATCGTATATATATATATATATATATATACTAATAATAGTATGTATTATTATATATTAGTTATATATACTTATATAATAATATAGTATATATATATATATATCCAATAGTAATATTAATATATATGTATTAGTTATAAATATAATTATACATTATATATAAATTAATAATATTATAATGTCATTAGTATAATGTGTAACTTACTTTATAGGAATAGTATCAACACTTAACAACACAATTCCACTCATGAAACCGTATATACACACACTATGACACCTATAACTCAGCCACCTTACACTCGTTCCATAGCACTTCACTCTCCACATCACTCACACTTACATTCACACGCCCACAACTACAGAATTACCACTTCACTTAACACTCACACACTCGTATCTTTGAATGCTCAACTTTGATGTGCACTCAACTTTGAATGCCTCAGCATTGACGCCTCAGCATTAATGCCTCAACTTTGATGCCATCATCATTTGAAGGTTCCTTTCTTTGATGACTTCATTCTTTGATCCGTTATTCTTGATACCATTCTACTATTGATGATTCATCTTTTCAAACATTTTCTAAACGCTCCTCTCAATAGAGCTCATCTCTACCATACACCAAAGAACATAGCTAATATTAATGGATCTTCCATAGCCATAAGCTAACTCCACAAGCGGGCGCTAGCATCGCCTCTCTGCCACAAAGGCCCGATTTGAACCCGCACCGCACGCAGGAGTCCGTCCAGCCGCTTTCCCGTCACCCCGAGTCGTTCCGCGTTTTCCGCCGCCGCGGGATTGCGCTCAGATCCCGCAGGGTTTTCAGCGCCCACCGCCGCCGCGTGCGGCCCGACCGAGGCGAGTATTATCCGGTACCCGTCGCCGCGCCGCTGTGCCGCACCGTCAGCGCGCAGTATGTCTCAGTAACTTGCCCGCCCGTGGTCCGCTCGACAAGCGGAATATTCCCGAGCGGATGAAGGACGCGCTCGCCGTGTCGAGAACTATTCGATATTAGAATTTTTCCATTTCAAATATAAGACTCACGAGATACAACTTACGAATTTTTATTTTCATACCTTAATACTAATTTTTATTAAAAACCATTTTTCTTTAAATAAATATAACTGTAACTCATTTCAGACCTATTTATCTAAACATTATTTTCTTACTTAATACTTTTTTACTATAACTACTTTATAATTTATAAATTGTATGTAGGAAGAAAAAAACCAGAGTTGTCCTGCTATATATATACGATTTATTTTTACTCGACAATTTGTACGAAATTTTACTAAAACATTAACTTATTACATACCTTAAAGCAGTAAATCAGTAAATCAAATAGAGGTGTACCATGACTGACAAGGGAGGGATTGGTCTGCTTTTTGTTTTACGTTTTCACTGCTTTAAACTTCTTGTTTTTAAAAACTGCTTTAAAACTCATTTTATTTATTTTGTAAATCATCATTATGTTGATATATCATTACATACCTTAGACATCACAGTAAATCAGTAAAGTCATATAGAGGTGTTACCGGTGACATCAAGGGGGGAATTAGTATTGACTAATTTGTTTACTGCTTTACCTGCTTCTAACTTCATGATTTTAAACTGCTATTAACTCATGGTTTTATCTGCTTAACTCGATTATGTTTTACTGCTTTACAACTTTAACTTCATACACATTATGTTGTATCTCTTTTATATTTTTTTAATTTTGTTTTAATACTTTTTATTTTTATTCTTTCTTATATGCTTTTATTATGTTTCTATTTTTATTATTTTACTTAATTATTATTTTTATTTATGATTTAATACTTTTTATTTATTTAATATCTTTTATACTTTTTTATTCATTTTACTTTTTAATTAATTTACTTTTATTTTATTTTAATTTCATTAATAACTTAATTAAATTAAAACTGAGTGTTATTTTACTTTATACCTATTGTTCTATTATTATTATTTTAGAACACACATACAACATCACGCACACACACAGCAACACAGCACACAGCAGCCACGACACACCAGCTCTTTACAGTTACTTTAATGTACACACTTATTCACTATGACCACAGCTTATTAGTGCAGGATCGAACACGATGATCACTATGACATCTATCGTTTTGTACGATCGATCATGAAAGAGTCTAGGCTCATAACTGATTTATATTCGTACCTACGCGGTATCAACAACACTCTTAAGATGTCATAGTGAAACAACTGAAGTGAATGTATAAGACGACTACCATAACGTGCTAAACTAGAATGCTTCACAAACTCACCAAATGCCATCTACTTTTTTATATTCTTTGTCCGAGAACACAACTTGGTCCGCGGATTGGTAAAATGCCCAAACGGTGCACTCTAAGTAAAAACAGCTGTTATACAACTTAGACAGCTGCATCACTGATCCCTATGAACATTCTTAACCCACACTTTGCACTGCTGATCACTATACATTGTACCTCATTAGACAGCAGACTTCGTCTTGATCTAGATGTATAGACGTGTTTTAAAACCGGGAGCATTGTCACAATTATAGCACACACATTAGCGAAGTGACTAACATTGATAAGTGCTATGGGTAAATGGGTAAGATGAGTCATAGTGACGTGTGACAGCAGGCATGATTTACTTACACGCGTTCACAACAATAAAGCTAGGATCATAGTTGTTAGATGGTTGTGTCCTAAGTTTGTAAGTTGTAGCTACGTTGTGTCGATGCTCTAGTCGACACGGGCTCGATGAGATGATGGTGGTTGCGTATGTCGGCGTCTAAGCACTGACATAGCAGTCAAACGTCTTATTGATGCTTTAAGCAATCAGCAGTGGACCATATGAATAATTTGTTCCTACTTAATTAGATTCAATACAAACACATAAAGAGAGCACAGATATTTACTTATTGCAGTCCGACCATCAAAAATAACGAGAATATTTACTTACAAATAGGACACCATATAATATAAAAACACAAACATCGCAACACCCAAGCCATACTGCCCTCTCCAATCATCACTACTAACAGTAACAAATGTACAATCATAACTTAAATAAATAAAAAAAAGAAAAAAAACAATAAAAAGAATACAAAATTAAGTCTATTTATCAAACAGAAATTGAATAAATTATATAATAATAAGTAAATAATAAATAAAACAAATAAAATATTAAAAATGTGATTTATAATTAAAACGAAATTACTATTTAAATAAAATATACATCCAAAATGTGAATTTAAGAAATACCAAAATAAATAATAAGAAGAAAACAAATGTTTAATAAGAATATTGACAGGCTAAAGCAGTAAAACATATTGAGTTAAAGCCAGTAAACCCATGTGGAGCGTCTACATAGAATTCAGTAACTATCATGATGCTCAATATCAATAGAGTCTCTCTATAGTTAAGAAGTAATCGGTCATACTAAAACGGCAATTAACAATTCATCATATTTCTTTCTGAATCCACACCATGTAGCTATGTTTCAAGGATAATATCCACCTTCATATTGAATTTTAACTCGCATTTAAATTCTTCTGAAGGTATTGTAATATTTGGTTTAATAATTAAAGTTATAGTGTTATATACATAGTAAATGTCATAGATCTTCATTACACAAGATTTTAGACAACAAAGCAGTAACTATGGAATTTTAATTAAAAAAATAGTAATTTTATATACGTCAGTTACCACTAAAGCAAGTAAAAATCAGTCCAAAAATAAGGTCAAGGATCCCTAAGACCCTAGCACCTCTATATTCACCAAGCGGATGCTCCTTCACGTTTTGTAGTTATGCTATTGATCATACTACTTGCTTATATTAGATGTCTCATTCTTTGGATGTAATAAGTATATACTACGCTTTAAAAATAGGCACTATAAATAAGTGTCTTACATCTGTGTAACCATATTTTAAAAATAATTGATTTGTTTATTAATTTTTCTATAGTTATTTGATATTAAAAATAACAATATTTTATCTCAATCGTACAAAATTTTACTTCAATACATTTTGTAAATCGATATTAAACATAAAAAATAATATTTCCAAAGTTTTAAGTTTTAGCAAATAAGAACACTTTTGCGCAGGTTAATCTTTTATTTTATTCTTTTATCCTCCTACTATACAAAATTTATAAATAAAAATGTATTGTAGAGCATATCCAAAACCGAGATACTTATTAACACGCAATATTACAAGACTAAAGATACTTTTTGCGTTAAACTACAATTATCGTTGTTATGAGTTACGTTTAATCTTATGTATCGTGAAAAATGTTTTTAATAAAGAAAACTGGACTCTTTCTCAGATTTGCACTTACAATTAGATGATAAATTAGACTTCGGTGTTATTATGAATTTATGCTAATGACTAAACTTTTCTTCCGAGAGTAATATGCGATAAAGTTTCATTCTTTGTTTTACCATCCGTTTGGCGGATTTACGAGGTCTCTCTACCGCGAGGTCGAATCATATTTCAACTGACCTCTCTGTAAAATGTGGTAGGGGGCACATATAACGCACTCCGTTAGCGAGCGGCACGTACGACATCATGGGTGCGGCGCCGAGTACGGTTAATCGTACGGAGGAATAAATTTACAATGCCTTTGGGGCTCTGTCTGATCCGACAGCGCCAGGCACTCTAAGCTAGGTGACGCCAGGGTCCACAGGAGAGATAATTTCCAGTCATACCGAATGACAGGAGGAAGCGAGAAACACTCACGCTGGGGTTCATGTAAGTGATAAATACACACAGTACTCTTTGCAGAGAGCTGAAAACAGGTGCTGTAGCGGGCGTCGTGGCGTCGAAGAGCAGTGCCGCATTATGACTAAGCAGTGGAAGGAGAGAGGAACAGATTGGGTTAACTGTGGTGGATAGAGGCTCGGCGAGACGCGCGACTGGTACGGAGTGTGAGGCGATTCATAAAAGGGCCTTTTGCGTTTACAGTAAAAGGGCGCATTGGAATGCCGCCGTCGAGATGTATCCTATGAGACTTCGTTGGATGTGACGAAACAGATAATATTGTAGCTATGGTTCTTGGTGTTACGGGTAGAAAAGGCTAGAAAAGTTAATAGAATAAATGTTTTTCAAATGATTAATACAATCAATTATAAACGAGCTGGTAATCAAAGATAATTGGTTGACTAACTTATAATGAATGATAAGTCATCAAAGAGAAAGATACCTCAATAGGATAGAGTGCATCAAAGTTGGGCATTAATTCTTGAGGCACTCAATGAATTGGAGAGCATCAAAGAGTTCGAGGCACTCAAAGTTCTTGAGGCATCAAAATATCTGAACCTGTGGGATTGTCAATGTGATTGTAAGTTTAATCTATTGGTGCTGGTAGGGTGTGAATGCTTGAAAGTCAGTATAATGAGTTTTAAATTGATAAGGTGTTTTGTAAGTGCAGGGGAGCTGTGGAAATGGTTTGTTATTTAAAGGACTGTCCAAATAAGACTTATTTGTAATAAATCATACTACTCGTTGTTTGGCTGATTCAAAGCTCTAGTGATGCTCCATTTTCTCTAAACATTTCAGTAAAAAGTGTTTTCTTTTTTCTCAATTAAGGTTTCTTAGTATGAAAAATAAGTGTTGTATGTTATACACAGCGCGTGTAGTAATACTAGTAAGGTATATCGTCTCAGATGATTTATAAGGACAAATTGTCATAAGGGCGGTAATATCGGATTCCGCGGCAAGTCAAGTGATTTCTCATTCTTTACATAATATTAAATAATATAGATTAATATAGTAAAGTAGAGGCCAGATGATGGTATTGATAGAAATAGTTATTTACTAAGCTGTGCCTGATACCCATTCAACCCAATGTTATTAATTAGAACCTTATAATAGCGTTTATTTTTTCGAAATGAGGAAAAAGATCTAGTTTCCTTGTGAAAGAAAACTGTTAATTGGGATCATTAAAAGTTAGAAGACGTTTAGAATTATTTTTAATAACGCAAGCATTCAGACTTATACATGTAACCGAATGACAGTTAATCATATAGGCTCTAGTGCTGTGAAAAACACCATGCGATATAGATATTTTATATAGACAACCTTAATCTATCTAGATTTTATAAACATCAATAACATAAATCAGCTTGGAAGTATTAGATTATTGGATGAGAAATAATAGAAAATACAACCGTATTTGAATCCTGACATCAATTTATGATTTCTACATATTTACAGACGGCCTTATAATGCAATCATTGAAATATATATTTGACGTTAAGAGAGGTTACGTTAGAGTCGCACAGTGTTTTTAATTTAGCTAGATGAGAGAAGAGATCAATATGTGTATTTAATTCTATATTAACATGTAACTGTAATTCATTTACATGAAGTTATATACTCAATAGGTATAAGCTTACAGTCACTCTGTAAGATATAACATATGGACGAGTGATCCTTAACGTCGCAATCATCGATCGTCTTTCAAGCTTAAGTTCAAATACTAACACGATACAACAATTTACAAATATATGTGATAATTTATTATATATATAATATACTGTTACTGTTTGTTAAACAAGAAATCTCATAGTTTAATAAATTTCATTAAAAATAATTACATTGGGTTATCTAATATGTAGTTAATATATATATATAGGATATAAGATTGATAGGAAAAAGACAACTCAAATAGGTAGGAGCATCCGCCTGTAATATTACAATCCGATTCTATACCTTATAAGCTGGGGGTAGTACCCACCCCCATTAAGGGTTTCTAGGTCAGGGGGAAGGCTGAAAGGCTTTGATAAAAGGGCCTCACCCTGGCACCTCGATCTTGCTCCACTTGGCACTCATTGGCATCATTGGCCACTCATTGGCACTACACCTGGCACTACATCTATACCATATGAATAATCATGAGAACACTAATAGAGAATACATAGTACTTCTTATCAGTGTTGGAGCATCAAGAGTGTGCCAGTAACATTGCGGTCATTCAAAGTTGAAGTCATATGCGTGGATGGCCAAAGCAAAAGATGACGTCATTCAAAGATTGAGACAATATAGTTGAGCACTATCAGTTGTTAGGGAGACGTGTAGGCGAGGTGAAGAGGTTGGGGGTGGATCTAGGTGTAGGTGTAGGTGAAGGAGGATGGCTGAGGGCTAGGTGTTAGGTTAGGCGATGGCTGGTGTAAGGCTGGGATGGAGGCTGGGTGTGGGTGTAGGGGCTGAGGATAACGGGCGATAGGATGGATCTATGGTGTAGTGTAGGCTAATAGGGATGGGTGGAGGAAGATTCAGGAGAAATATAGGACGTCATATCCCGGAGAAAGGAAACACGTCGAGACTGATGAATCCGACAGGGAGAATCCCATCACCAGAAGGAGCATAATCTCCAAAAATGGGAGATAAATTCTCCTCCACATTATCTATTTTGACTTTGCTAGAGATATGTCAACGCATGTCGTGGGTTGGGCAGAAACTTTACTGTCAGTGAGGAAGGGAACTACTTTTCCCCATTGACATCAATGGAAAGCGAAGAGTCCGATACCGATATAGGTAAAGTGTGGTCCGCATAAGATGATAAATCCCGATCGAAAATGACAATGGGAGTATTTTTGAACAAGTGTGGCCGATGGAAGCTTATATCTTGTCTTGGATTGGCGTGTTCTTTGAAGAGACAGGATTTCCAAGAAAATGCAAAGGACCGGCAACTTGATGTGTACTCTCCTTTTCCAATTTAACCGGAGCCGGTTTGGTCTTTTTCAAAGGTTGTAGGAATGAACTCTGGCACATGAAGGGAATTCGCTGTATGGGTGACCCTTGTTCGCCCCCAAAATTTCCTTCGGACGAGACCGGGCATAGATGTTCAGTGTTGACGGTTCAGAATTGATCAAGTCACTCGATATATTTATAGGAGTATCATGAGATGATTCAGAGTTACTTGGGTAGTTGTGCCGGTTCTATTTTAGGAGGAAGAGAAACGACAGTAGGAATGGAGGAATGTACAGTAGTGATTCCATCAGCTCGCCGAGATTGCTGAGAAAAACGGGATCATTTGGATGAAGTAGTGAGCGAGTCAGTGAGATGTTCATAAGGTGAGATTTAAAGAACGTAGATAGCCCTGTATCGTAAGGAGTATATTCGCTGTTGAGGGTTGGGGTCATTCTTCCTAGTAGAGCGTTTTGAACTTCATTTTGACGATACGGATTGTTTCTCAGGGGAGACCAGCGCCGACCTTTTTCGGGTAGGATGATTCACAGTGTGAACGAGAGGGGTCACCTTCGAGGAATTAGGTGTCGAGAGGAATTCTCGAAAGATGACGTAGCATGCAGTTTACAGGGAGGCGCATCTACCTATACAGTGGGTCATGTCTTGAGAATTAGGAGGTCAGTTGGCCTTAGAGAAAGGAATCTCTGCTCTAGAAGACTATGAGCTCATGCCGAGAGTCCAATGAGAAGGAATTAGATTGGAGAGAGAGAGAGTGCACATATGTTGGTGCATGCGTATGGTTGTGGGGTACAATTCAGGTTAGAGGGTTCTACAGCAATGAGTGGAATTGTCGTTACAGAAGGAGGGTATGAAAGTTTCTCTTCAGCGTGACGAGTCGTTTCTCAACGGTCTAGCTTTTGCATAGTGCATAGTTCAAGAATTTCTTGTTCCAGAGCAAACGAAGGACAATGAACAGAGAAAGGAAGGTTAGGATCTTTGCAGTTCTGGCAGTTTACAACTGAGCTATCCTCCAACCCAAAAAAGTTGCATAGCACCGGGCATATTGTCCTCACGCGCAACATGCGGTGGTTCAATCCCAGAGAAGGCAGTTAATTCTTTACGCTTCTCATTCTACTGTGTTCCTTCTTTAACATTCTTATCTAATTTGCGAATATTATGCTTAATATTTATACATGGCTAAAATATAAAAAAAAGAACGAGAGATGGACAGGCTGGACCGCATGGTGATGTGCCTTACGGGAACTCGGTGCTTTATACCTGTTTTTGAATACAACTTTTTGGGTGAGATGCTTCGTTGTATACACGGGCAATTGTCCTCACGGCAAACTGCGGTTGGTTCATCCCAAGAGAAGGCAGTTAATGTCTTTCCTTCTCATTATAATGGTTTCTTTCTTTAACATTCTCTATCTAATTGGCGGAAATAGGCAAATGTTTTAAGCATTCTATAATATTATATAAAAAAAAGAACGAGAGTATGACAGGGCTGGACACCTGGTATGTTGCTTGACGGAAACTCGTTTGCTTTCTAACTGTTCTTGAATAACACTTCTTTTGGTTGGAGGATAAGTGCATTGTATAGACCGGAGCATATTGTCCTAAGGCAACATCGGTCGGTGGTTCATCCAGGAAGGCAGTTAATTCTTACCTTCTCATTATATGTTCATTTAACATCTTTATCTAATTGCGATTACTTTAGGCAATA
>JABUQX010018129.1:25000-27500 GCA_015478945.1 Trachelipus rathkii
TATTCTTTTTATGTTTATAACTTAAAAAATTTGCGTTTTTACACGCTCTAAAGAGATAAATCAGTAAATCAGTAAATCAAAAAACCCACATCTTCACCTCCCACCCATCCATGATCTATTGATTCTAATCACATTTTGTATAACATAACACAAAACTTTTATTTATTTTTTATTTTATTTGTTTAAAAAAATATATATTTTTACTAATTTTTTTTATTCTTTTTATGTTTATAACTTAAAAAAATGGGTTTTTACACCCCCCTAAAGCAGTGAATTAGTAAATCAGTAAATCAAACCACCCTTACTACCCCCCCTCATCCATGATCTATTGATCTATTGATCTATTGATTCAAGTCATATTTTGCATAACATAACACAAAACTTTTATTTATTTTTACTTTATTTTGTTTAAAAATATATTTTTTACCAAAATTTTTTTCTTTTTATGTTTTAAAAAATTAGCGCTTTTACACCCCTAAAGCAGTAAATCAGTAAATCAAACCACCCGCCCCTCCCCTCCTCCCCTCCTCCTCTCCTCCCCTCCTTCCCTACTCGTCTCCTCCTCTCCTCCTCTCCTCCCCTTTTCCCTGATCTATTGATCTATTGAATTATTGTTGCAAGCGACATAATGTTAGTTGAATCCAACATAAGATAAAAAAAGTTCTTTATACACTGTTTCACAGAATCTATGCTCAGCTTTAACAAAGTTTTCAACATTAATAAAGCTAGCATAACATCCATAACTAAGAATAATAATGTACAACCGGGACAAACCCACCCAACCCCTATTAAAAACAAAGACCCCTTAAGCTGAATAAGACTGCCTTTACATTAACAAAGTTCCATATTAAACAACAGTAAAGTAACTACATACAAAAACGTAAGCTATTCACACTTTGTCAAGCATATCTCTAACATATAATGTTAATTTTTACATTACATGGTCTCATTTAACCAAATGTTCACAACTTGCTAATTATCAACTGATCAACGAATTATGCTAACGCAACAAAGCTTTTTTACACTAATATAGTAAATATTTGCAAAAATTACCATATCCTTCCAAGCTATCATAATACTAATGGATCAATTGCAAACATAGCAAGTTTTATCCTCCTGTAAAGCTTAACTATGAACATAAATATACTTAACACACAACAGCCATATGAATAAACACCTATCATTAACAACTTAACCAATAATGCGAACATAGGGGACTTAAAACAAGTTTTCTTTTATAATATATAATTTCATTGAAAAGGAGCGTTTATAAATTTTTATAACATATAAGTTTTATTTTAAATATAGTTAAATTTTATCTAAGTCAGGGACATCACGAATGTCTGACAATTGAGCAAGTTTATAGCTCTCAGAGATTCACTCCTCTGGAGGATGTAAGTATAGATCATTTGCAGCACTAAACCACTGTCCTCTACATCATTCGGTTCATAGCGCTCATTCTTTATACCAGAGAGAAGTAAGACTTATCCATGTTGCTAGTTTAGCATACTCCTGTATACGCATTTTATTCGGTAACCCACATGTTTCAGATTGTAAATTCGTAGATTATCCCTGAGATATACTGTATTAAGGTCCTCATGTATTTCGACGTTATCAAGATGTGATGTTAATTCGTTTTTCATTTTAATCAAAGCTGGTTAATATTTTCAAGATATCTCAAACTGTAAACCCTATACATGTACGCCAGAAGGTGGCATTATCTATGTGCTGTCAATAGTTGCGTACATCAAGGCTTTAATATTATCACACGGTGAGAAAAACACATCTATTCTATTAGAAGTCTCACGACTGTCCCCGTAGATATTTTCATACGAGTCTGCTCGATGACACCTTAGCCTTACATATGGCTCCTCGATATAATATGCTGGCTGAATTCTTCACAAAAATGAATAAGGGTCTGTTATTTGCACTTCCGGCTGGAATACAAGCAATGTATCGGTCTCCATTCGGTTTACGATTAAATATAAATGACACATCATTGGGAATAACAAAGGTCCTCGTAAAGATATCACCAACAAGCTCAGAGGTGGGATGAGACGTCATCGTAATAACACAGCGAAAATATCTTACTGATGAAACTCAAATGTATAAACAATCCCCAAATGTAATGAGATTTTTCCTTTCAACCAACAAGAAGAAAGTAAACAAGAATACGACGTACAAACCAACCATATCAGTTCGAAAGTCCATAAATCTAGCCTGACAACAGCAACAACAACACAACAAAATGAAACAAACTTAGACAAAACAAAACAAACACATATAACACTTTGAATATAACATAAAAATAATTTCTTTGAATAAAATAGCATAGTAAAGTGTAATAGGTTACTGATCCTAAAGTAGTAAATCAGTAAATCAGTAAATTGTAAGTTGTAGGGATACTATATATATACATATATATATAATATATATATATATATATATTATATATATATTATTATATATATATATATATTATATATATTTATTATACATA
>JABUQX010018130.1:0-12500 GCA_015478945.1 Trachelipus rathkii
TGTGGGTAAGGAGGCTACCTACCTCGGCTACTTATAAATATATAATATATCTTATCTAGATATATACTATATATATAGTATATATATATATATATTAATTATATATTATTATATATTAATATATATATATATTAGTTAAATATTATTAATATATATTATATATATATATATAATATCATTATCTATTTAGTATATATATTATATATATCTTATATTATAATATAAGTTAATATATATTCTATATATTATATATATATATTATAAATATTATATATATAATATATATATTACTATATATATATTATATTATTATTATAATTTATCTATATTATAGTATACTATATATTATATATAATTCATAATAGTATAAATTATATATATAATTATATTTAATTAATATATATAATAATATATACATCTTTAAATTTGTATATAATATAATTTGTGATTGTATATAATAATATTTAGTTAATAATCATTTTTTCCTGTGTACTAGATAAAATGTGTTATAAATAAGTGTGGATATACGAGGGTCGAGTGTGAAATTAATTTTATTGATGATTATAAGTAGGCGAATATACTATTTTTCAGGTATAATAGTAAATAACAAGCAAAACTGTATGATGTCTAAATACTGATAGATTCCTTGCTGCATTAAACTACATCAATATACACACATGGTTTCTCATGGTAAGTTATCAGTTATTTTCTTCTCCACTATGAATATAATATGTAGATAGAAGCATGGTAATATGAATAATATAGAATAGATATAGATAAGTTGGAATAGACTAGCTGTGTGACACATTCAGTGACATATCAGCCTGATCGTATTCTACATAAACATACTTTTCACGTCAAGTAACATACTGCACTCAAAGTAAATTATGCTATAGACTTAGATATCTTGTTCTTTATCATCTTTAAGAAGAAATGACAAAATTCTTTGCCATCCTGAGTTCTTAGTGAGAACATCCTTACTCTCTCTCAAATAGAAACTACATACTATTTGGTGTCAAGTAAATAGAGATCGAAGTAGTATTTCGTATAAGTGTTTATCTCTTTGCAGTTTAGGAGCTTCTTGCATGATCTATTTTTGGTGTATTATGCTATATGTGATGCTTATATATAAAAGGTTTATTAGATGAGCACTTATATGGCGTTTCTCTATACATACCAAAGTGTAATATGGAAGTATCTTCATTGTGATCTTATTTATTAAGCAGAAGCTGTGCAAAGGCATTAGTACTCTTAATACTCATATGCATTACATAATGTGCTCCTGTACCTATTGCATCATTATAGTATATTCGTTATTAACAGAAAGCTACAAAAATTGTGAATATATATATTTGATTAATATATAATATCAAAGTATATACTGTACTATACCTAATAATGGATTAAGTATGTGGGTGATCTCAAGTTAATAGTATATAATATATGTTTCCAGTTTTTCTCTTGCTATTATAAATCTTTAACTCATTATTAAATATAAAAAATTTACTCTATAAGATAATATATAAGTATCTAGAAACAATTGTACATCTAAATAATGACATAAGCATAAAAGTACTAGTATTTCTAATTTAACAAATGTAATTTTTAACTTAATTTAAATTGTTATTTATATATAGAATTAATTACCTCTTTTTTTACATGGATTGTGTGCTTTCTTCTGGGTAGTACAAGTGATAAGGATTAAAATAAATTCCTTTCATTCTAGTGTCTTATGGTAGTGATAGCGTGCTGATAGTCTTTACACTATATAAGTCAATAATAAAACTAGGCAGCTAGTGAAGACTATTTTCCAAATTGTAGCTGCAGCAACGTGGTAGGGATACTCTGTAAGTCCCTCCCAAATAATGTTTTTCCTTAGCCTATCCCTTATCATATATAAATCTTGCTAGTGAGAATATTCATTAATGATAACGACCATTGTAATCGGTGAGTTATATCAACTTTAAATATATGCTACTTGATAAAAAATTTAACTACACCTTAGTGATGCTATAAAGCTGCAATACAAGGCTAACTATATTTTATGTATATGTCTATATAATTAGCAACTCTAGTTAACGGATCAAGCAATCTTTTAATCTCACTACTATTTCTATATATATATCATATTATATTTATATATATTTTATATAATATATATTAATATTGGATAGCCTAGTGACAGAGTGCTATGGCGTTATCAGATTTAAGCTTTTGAAACGAGTCATGCGATATTTAAAAGAATCTACAGAAAAAATTCTCTAGATTGTAATAATTCATCAGTACTTTCCATCAAAAATGGGAGCTCGCATATGTCGATAAAAATGCTAATTATTAATATATCTATTCTATCTAATTCAACATTCTTGACTACTTTTCCCCTATTCTAAATCTGTATGGAGATTCACCATAAGACTATAATATAATAAGACATGGAAACAAGATATCAAGCGATACGTACTGGACTAATCTAAACAGTTTAGCTGTAATATATTAGCTGGTGTTACTTAGAACGTCGTACGATATACCAATACTATCTAGTGTGCTTATTACTCAAATAACGGATAATCTATCAGGAACTTCTGTTATTCTTGGAATTGAGTATTCTTGCACGTCTTGTGCGTTAAGGTTAACTCATAGTTAAGTTCTGTAAGTTTAATAATATTATATAAACGGATAAAGTATCGATTATTGAGCTCGTTATTTATAATATTTATTTCTACATAGTTTACAGTAAATGTATAATGTAATTACTATTACGATTAGTTAACTTTTGATATAAAAATAATATTTCGAATTTTTCTATTACATTTAATACCTATATCAATATTCATAAAGAGTAGCTGCGATCTGTATAATCTCTAATATACCAGACTCTGATTTGATGCCAAGAATGAATGTCATGATAATTATTCCAATTATAGGAGGATAGATATTTATAATAATATAATATACACAAGTATAAATTACTGTATTAGTGAATCACTTCAGATAATAATAATAATAAGTAATGCAGAATTTTTTTTTTACAAATATGTCATAGGTCTATGTAATAGAATAGAATGACTGGTGTTTGTAATGGGTGTATGTTGGTATGTGTAAATAACCTGGGTTAAAGGATTTAATAATACTCTATCATTGATGCAGTATGCCTAAGTATATAGATGATACTGGTCCGTACGCGGTACTATAATAAGTAAAGCTCTATAGGTCGTGAATTATTTCTGCATAATCTGTGTAGTAAGTTCATTCAACTAAGGGTAATAAGGGGGAAGTATAGGCTAGTCTTTTTTTTCGACTTGCGTCATTAAGATTATGAACAATATCTATATATCATTTTCACTCAGTATCCTATAACATCAACATAGTATAAGCAACTTTTATTTTAGACTTGTATTTTCTTACCATGGTTTTACATCGTGACACTTTAATATGTATATATTATATTTATATTATTAGTATACAGGATTAATATGTTAGATGCTGTAAAATAATGTTTTATTGAGGATGAGTTGTGGTAATATGTAACTTGCAAGGATAGTAGAAAGGTCAAGATACCGAGTGACAAAGTGTGGATACGCTAAAGTAGTGGAGTGCGGAATCGCGAGCATATGCCATGCGATGCGTGATGTGGAGCGGATTCTTTACATACTCTCCAGCACGGCTCATGCAGTAGGTGCGGAGGATTCAGCATGTTGCAATAGTTTACGTGTATATATAGATATAGCAGTTGGCAAGGCTACACATATATATATATTACTATATACTATATAATAATATCTATATATATAATAATATATTATATATATATATTAATATTTATATATAATAGTATATATATATAATCTTATATATATATATATATATATATATTTATTAATTATATATATATATATATATATCATATATATATATTATTTAATATTTAATATTATATCTATTATTATATTAATATAATATATTATATTATATATATTATGCCTATTATTGAATTAAATAGGGAGGCTCGTCGCGATTAAATGTTTAAACACAATGATTATTATATGTAGTAAATTGGTCTTATGACACAAAGTCTTTCTCTTCTCTCATACATAACAACAAAACTCTCGCTTTACTATAATTCATAAGTGTTTTCTATATGATATCAATCTTATTTCTATTGTTTCTTGCAGGGTGTTCTCCTTGTTTATTGCATATTAATCTAATACGATTCATCATAGCAGTTTATGCTTAAAAATGCTTAATAGAGTTCTTATGTGATGATAAACTATTTTAGGTTGGAGTTAAGTTTATTTTTATTCGTAGGAGCATACAAGTTATACATTTGACATGTAATTAATCAAATAAGTAACACAACCTAAGCTACATACATTTGATATGATGGGTAAATGCTATATAAGAAATTCTCATGGGTCATGAACTTCTGGTGCATAAGTATGTGGTATAAATCATATTTTACATATTATTCACTGCTGCAAACAGTGGACTTATCTGATTCACATAGCTTTTTTATCTCTCATTGATTATATTTTTCGATATTGATATGAAGTGATTACTTTTGAACACACTTTCTAGAACAGACTCTTCATATGCTTAATAATAGAAGCTGAAAGCACGTTACATAAGTTATTTTTATCGTATGACTACAGCATCATAAGTTATAAATTTGGTCATATAATTATATTTTCAGGATAGTACTCTTTCTTTAAATATTGTATGAAAATTAATTGGTACGATGATTTTTTTAATATGCTTTAACATAAATTTAATATTTGTCCTACTGTAAAACATTTGAGATCATTAATACTAAGTTTAGAAAACGTCCAAAAATTTAGAAAAGTTGATATTTTCACAAGGTAATAGTTAAAAATATTTGTTTTTATTAGCATATTCCAAATCTTATTAATGTAATATATATTCCAGCATGTTTGTGAAATAAAACTATCAGTTTTTTTTAAGCATGTAGAGAGAGAGAGAGAGGAAGAAAGAAGCGAGAGTGAGTTGTAACACTCTGATTTTTTTGTTTATTAAATATAAATATAGGTTTTATTTCCTTCTGAGACAAATTTTTTTATTTGGTATGTTTTCAGTTAATTTATTTTTACTTTTCAAATTATATTTTTTTCACAATTACTGTGATTTTCTTTATTTGTACTGTTAATTATATTTTTTAAAGAATCAATTTTTTTTATTTTTGTAACCCTTAGTTAAGCTGCAACTTGTGTTTACTAAAGCTGGGTTAAATTAGATATTATGTTAGCTAGAACTATTCAAGCTTGTTTACTATATTATACTGATAGTTATGATAGTTTATATTATAATTTAGTTAATCTAGAAAGCAATATCGTGAAATGATAAGATATTTATAGACCATATTAAGAATAAAAGCAAAATTATATTATTTAATATTACATATTATTATATTAAATAACTATTTGGTAAAAATAAATAAAACAAATAGAAAAAAAAACATATCATTTCTATGAATCTAAATGAACATATTACATAATAACAAGCACATACGCTTAATTCTCATAGCTTTAAATATAATATAATATTTATATTTAATTAATAAATATATATTAAATAAAACCCGTTTAAAATGAATAAAAAAAATATCATCATTAAACATAACAATGATAACTTATATTAAATTAATATATATATATTATATTACTGTTATATTTTTGAAATCATACCTAAGTCAGGATATTATTTGTTTCAACAATTATTTTAAATCTAAAAATACGGCAGGTCTATGGAAGCCAATGTCCGCTTAATATATATACGGACGAAAGCTCTGTACAGTAATTAGTTTATATAGGTTATTATTATTTTATTCTAGGATAATTAATATAAGTGAATAATTTCCTTACTCCAGAATAAACGTGGACCTACAATAATTGATAACTTGAAATCGCAACAAATCTTCATAATTATATAATAATAATAAATAATAATTATATATATTATAATAATTAATTAATATAATAATAATTAATAATAATAATATACTAAATATTATATATATTATAAATTAATAATAATATCATAAATCATAATATATATATATATTAAAATATAATTAATTAATATAAATTAATAATATACATTAAATATAATAATTAATAAAATTATAATAATAAGAATTAGATTATAATAAATAATATTTTGTAAATAATTAATAACAAAATATAATATTTAATTATAAAATAATGAAAATCGCTTGTGTATTATCTTATGTCATCGGTTGTTTTTAATTTATATATAAATAACACGTTTTTTCAAAAACAATTCAATCTTAATTTCACTTATTACTACACATTATATTATATATATATATATATATATATATAATATATATATATATGATTATAGTATATATAATTATATTATATTATATATTAATATTATATATATATATATATATATATATATATATATTATAATATATATATATTATATATATATATTAATATATTATATATCTAATAATATATTTATAATAAATATATATAAGTATAAGAGTCAATATACTTATTAATTACAATATGATAATACTCATTATTAAACTATATCTATGCTTAAAAAAAATAATAAATGTTGATTATATAGCGTGTGTATGCGGATGCTGAGATAAGTGTGAAAAATTGATTGCTCGATGAGATTGTGTATATTCATACTACATAACCTCTATATAATTTATATAAATTATATATATATATTTTATATATATGATTAATATATTTATATATATTTATATATTATATATATCTTAATAAATA
The DNA here is from genome assembly GCA_015478945.1 of Trachelipus rathkii. Taxonomy (NCBI): domain Eukaryota; kingdom Metazoa; phylum Arthropoda; class Malacostraca; order Isopoda; family Trachelipodidae; genus Trachelipus; species Trachelipus rathkii. The sequence continues at coordinate 6,786 of JABUQX010018130.1, forward strand.
TATATAATTATATATATATATATTATATATATTATAATTAATATATTATATATATATATATATAATATATATATTATTATATAATATATATATATATTACTATTAATATATATTATTAATCTATATATAATATTAATAATATATAATATATTTAATATATATTATATATATATATTATATATATATATATTACTTCTATATTATATTATAATATATATATATATACTATATATATATTACAGTAATTAATGTATTATATATATTAATATTATATATATGATAAATATTTTATTTATATATCTTGTATATATATATATTATATATTAATCATATATTATATATATATATATAAATAATATATAAATATATATAATATATTTATATATATATTAATATATTATATATATATTATAGTATATATATATATTATTAATATATTAATATATATAATATATATATATATTATACTATTAATATAATTATATATATTAATATATATATAATTAATATATATATATATATATTACTATATATATAATCTTATTAATTATATATATATATTATATATATAATATATATATATATATAATATATATTAATTAATGTAACTGTAAAACTATGCATGATAGAGCAAACTTCATTACATATTTTAAAGCTGAATGGTTTCGTTGAAATCTTCTCCTTATAACAAATTACAACACTTCACACTAGATTTCATCATTCTTTTATATTTATATTATATATATATATATATATATATATATAATATATAAATATATATATATATATATTATACACACTATATATCATTACCTACACATATATCTATATATATACTATATAATATATATATTATAATATTAATATATATATTATTATATATATATTATAATATATATTAGTTATTATAATATATATATATATTATAATAATATATTATACTATTAATATATATATATATATATTCTTAATATTAATTATATATAAATACTTACGAATAAAAGTTTTAGATATAGAACGCCCACTTCAAACTGATTTAAATCGTGCACCGATTGTTGGTATATATTTTTATTATACTCAAACAAAGGTTTAAACTGTACGGGGCTGCCACCAATATGGCATAACGTTACAGGAAACCAAAAGTACTGCTCTAAACGCGTTGTTAAATACGAGACGCTATATATATAAGATAATCTTTAAGGTCATATCCAAATAAAGGAAATAAACTCCAACATAACCTTTACTTAACGAGTAATACACAGGTTTAATAATATAGCACATTCTCACTTGCATACCTGAATAGTTAAGTGGTGAGAGCTCGATTCCCGAGCACGAATGACACATGATCGAATCTATTTGAGTCGATTTTTAAATATTAAATAATAAAAACAGGCCAATCTCGATGTCTATTGATTGAAATTCATTCAGGCAACAAAGAGCAGATAAATAAAAAAATAAAGGATATAATAAAAATTTTTTGTGCTCATTATTACTCGTTGTCTAATTCGTCCACAGGCCAAATTTACTATGTTACAAATGATCATACCAAAGTTGTCCTAGTTATGTTCTTATTTATAATTATAAATATTAAAATAAGATGATAATTTTAGTGATAATTCTGTTATATATATAATTGAATAAAATATTATATATCATAATTGGTGAATAGGTTTTAATGTATATATATTAATAATGTATATTTTATTAATTTTTTCTTAATATATAATTAACTAATAAAAATAGTATTTCCATATTATAATATATTAAATATAAATTATATTAATATAATATATATATTATATTATATATATATAATATAATATTATAATATATTATTATATAATATTTATTAAATATCTAATATATATATATATTATTATATTATTAATATATTATATATAATATATATATTAGATAATTTTTACTATAGTAAGGTACCAATAACATACAAAATTCTTCCTTCACTAACAATATATATGGGGTGTGTTGTAAATTAAAGAATAGTTACCCGTACATCATAATCTCGATATAATACTAATAGAATAGGTATACAATAAGAAAATACTGATATAACATATATAGATAAGTACAAGTATGAAATTATTGTATGTTTCAGCTTAAATGAAATGTTTAAACCTACCTTTGTTTACACAATTTTTTTATTTTGTTCTTTTTCTTCAGCTATTTTAATTAGGTCTTAAAGACAAAATATTTATTCGAAGAACAGATTCAAAAGTTAATTATATGATTTACTATGTAAATTAAGAACTTAGTAAAAAGAATGTGTGATATATAATTGTTATAATTTTTTTTATTTTTTTATACTGAAAGAATACCCGCATAACACAGGAGCTAAATGCACATGAAAATAGTATTATAGAGTCAGCTGTTTAGTTTCTCATAACGAGTCTCTTCGAGAGAGCGCGGGTCTTTCGAGATCGCCAACTCTTCAATACTTGTGATCTAGATAAGTGTACGACCGTGAGAGCCCTATAAAAATAAGAAATTCATAAACTTGTATTCAATATATGTATATGTGTCATCAAATACGTATTTTATAAATTATATGTAAATTCATTCAGCTCGTACTAAAGCTGTAACTGAAAGAAGCAAAGATTTTATTTGAATTTTGGCTCTTACTGTTCACTATTACAGACGAAAAAATTATTTGTTTTCTTTCTTTTATTATTAAATTTTCACAAGCGGTGATCGGTAATAACATATATGTTAATATAGTGTATTCCTTATGTCTCGTTCAGTAGTTTTTCTTGGCACATATAAAATATTTAAAATAAAATAGAGAGAATTATGTATAATTTTTTTTCTCATTTTTTTCAAACATCCAATAAGAAATTCAATACGCTGATGTCATATATTTGTTTAGTTTCTTGTACTATCTTATTTTCGAGATTTGATGCGGGTGTTCCTTAGTTTGGCCTTATAGTCAAATATGGTTCACTATCAGTACTAGGTATGTATAACAAATTAACATAATTGATATATAGATATAACAATAAGTATAATATATATTGCACTATTATAAATAATTATCAATGCATAAATATGTGACTTTTATATAGTTTGTTTTTAGGTAAGTTAACCTTTTATTATTATATATATTTTTTTATTATTATGATTATATACACTACTTACTCACAAGCTGATTATCGCTTATAATATGATTATAATTCATTATTTTTATTTCCTTACTCACTACAATTTATATATATGTTGGTATATTCAGGTCGATTTTATATTAAAAAAATCTATCTATTAATTCTTATCTCATTTATTTCTCTATAAGCGCAAGTGTAGCTCAGTGGAGTTATAGGCAGTGGCGAGTGGCCGTGGCAGTGGCGTGGAGTGGAGTGGCAGTGGCAGTGGCATGTGGTCAGTATAAGGCATGGTTGATGGATTCTGAGGTTTTAAGGAACATAGCTAGTTGATGCCAAGATCGATTAATCATCAAGAAACTGACTAAGTGGTTCAAACTAAGAAGAAGCGAATAGCTATGTCAGAGTGGATCCTGCAACATATGTTTATTGCGAGTGAAAGATGAAGAAAATAGACAAAAATAAAAAAAAAAAGAAGACAATGAAATATAAAATCGAGATCTCAAATAACTTACGAGACACGTTCGGCCGAAAATGGAGAAGCATTTTGTGAGATCATTTGTGAAATTGTTATAGTTGGCGACTGGTTGAGGAACTAATAGTGAGAATAGTGGCAGTAATAATAAATTAAGAACAAATAATATTGGCTCATTTTTTTGTGTTGTACGAGTAGAGGAAACGATTAATAGAGTAAGATGAGTATGCAGTGGCATTATATTAGGAAGTATAAGAGCTCAAGTTTAGTAGAATTGGAGCATAGTTAGCAGTGCTGCATAAGTATTATGGTAGTGGCCTAATATAGTATGGCAGTGTATAGCTTAAGTAGTCAAGGTGGGCAAATTATGGCGTAAGTGGTAAATATGTGAATAGTTAGGCCAGTTATTTGTGAAGTTATTGGCAAGTGGCAGTACGGCAACTGGGCTAATGTGAGCGAGTGGGGCTCGAGCCTGCGGGAGATGAAGCCAATAGGCAGTGGCAGTGGCAGTGGCAAGTGGCAGTGGCATCGAGGGGGTGACGGTGTCCTCAGTGCGCCCGAGTGGCGAGGGCTCGGAGGCCCGCGACACACTAACAAAAAATACCAAAAGAGCGTGGGTTTCCGGAGACCTCGCCCGGAGGGGGGGGAATTAGTCCTACCCGTAGTTCCCCGGCGAAGGGCCGAGAGACCCGGACGTCCTGCCATCGGTGGGCGGAGGTGGTAAAGTCGGACTCCTTGTGGAGTATTGGCCGTGGCAGTTCTTTAGTAGAGAGCAAGGTAAAAAAGCAAAATTAGAGTAGAAGTGTAGTGTATGTTACACGAGTAACCAATAGAAAGGTCTCTAAATAGGCTTATAAGGAATTAAAAAAGTGATATATAAATTATTAGACGAGAGTGAGTTGTAGCTCATGTTTGTTTTATTTTTTTTACATTTTCTATCTAAAATTTACCACTTAAAGCAAAATTTTATTCATATTTTCACTTTTAAAAAGAAAAAAAAAAGAAAAAAGTTAAAAAAGAATTTTGCACGTTTTGAGAGATATTTTTTTTACTTTTTTTTTTTTTTTTTTTTTATTTTTTTTTTAAAGAAACATTTTACATTAATTGGACCAGCATTCCAGCAATGTTTCCTTTTCCTGTGCTATTGTAGTTTTTGAGATATGGATTGATGAAAGTTGTCGCCTCTAACCATTATCACCATATATATATATTATTATATATAAGAAATTATATATTACTAACTATATAGCTAAACAATATATCAACCATATATATATTAATATATATTATAAGAAGACAAGGATGTTCGAGCAGTCGGGTTATATGAAGCCTTTCTTCGCTCAGTACTAGGGTGACAGGGTTAGCAACCCGGCTCTTTACTTTCTTTGCTTCTACATGTCCTGGACGCAGCGTTTGGAAACTATGTCCTGAACACAATCTCTGGAGAGCTCTGGGAGAACGAATTAGAGGCCAAATGGATAGAAGGTTCCTCTTCAAATGAAAGGGTGAAATCCTATTGAAGTAATATAACTCAATGACTAGCATCGAAAACTGTCACAGGGAAATAGTTTTATTGAGTTCTCCAGGATCAAGAGTTTCAATGCCCGAAGGAAGAAGATGCTGGTTCAACTAAAGGGTGAAAACCCTACCTAGGAAATAATATATATATATATAATATATATATATATCTATATATATATATATATATATATAATTATATATATTATTATATATATATATATATATATATATTATATATATATATATATATATATATATATTATATATATATAAATATACTGTATATATATATATATAGTAATATATATATATATATAATATATATTATATATATATATAATATATATATAATTATATATATACTATATATAATATATATTATTTCGCATTTAGATTATATACACGTGGAGTGGATGTTTAATTTTCATAAATGAATAACCTTACCATCCAATTTTTACTTATTTAGGTTATTTTTTCCACAAATTACGTTAATTTTACAAGAGAATTAGGTTCTGAAGTTTTTTCATTGCACAGCTCATGTATTTCAGGTAATTTTATTATAGTTCAAAACACGGTCTAGTAAGACGCACTACACACACACCCAAA